>BQNB010003161.1:4621-79573 GCA_026074375.1 Tanacetum coccineum | reverse complement strand
TCCAAGTGTGGAGAGGGTGTGGATTCATTGTACAACTCTCTCATTTATCTAATTCATCAATTCTCCCTTCTTTTCTAACTCTCTTATCTATCTCTCTTTAGAACTCTCTTTTATTCTTTTTCTAAAATCACCTCTCTTTTATCTTACGTGTGATTGATAACAATATAAAGTCTCCTTACATTCGAGGTACACTTTTGACCTTTATAGTTTTCGGTGGAGTCAACATCTCAAGCATTTCGGTTGCAGAGATTGATGGCACATTGTTGAGCTCCGCTACTTTGATCAGAGTTGACGTTTTAGGATTGGTGAAGGTTGCAGCTGCAAGCGATAGTTCACTGGTCCCCGACAGAATGACTAGAGATTTCTCATCAAAGACATTGTAAAAAATAAAGCCAGTATGACCTTTTTTTCAGCCTAGACTGAAATGCAGCTCAAAGATATACATTTTATAAATTATTTTGGTTTTTAACTTGACATTAAGAGCTAGCCGACTAATTTTAGTGTGACTATTATTTTGAATAGTCCGATGTCGACATGTAACCTTCACGTCCACAAGAAGATTAATTTTCTCCTCGTCGAATAAGAACCTCTCACCTCCTATTTAGAACAAATTTAATATATGTTTAGAAGATATATCATAAGTAACAGCCGCGTAAAACATATATAATAATAAAAATTGCTAGACTATTTGCCCGAAAGAGATTTTATTATATAACTATTAACCAATAAAACAGTCGAAGCAGATCAAAGCAAATATTGGCACTTTGGCAGTACGGTATACTACACTCCCTCATAATTACTAAAGTAAATTTAATAGATTAACCGACAAAAATGTGCTGCAACATGATAGAAACCGATTCGAGATGGTTATTCTCCCTCTAATTAACTAATGACTAACTAAACAATATTAGACTTTACTGTAATTTTTCTCTTTTTTTCAATGAAAACGAAACAACACTTTAAATAGGAAAAATATACATATGCATGTCCTAAACTTAAGGAAATAGGGACGTGGGTAGAAGAAGTCACAACAGTAGTTGGACCACTTTCTTATCCATGAGACTACTACTGTTATCTTGCATGAGAAATACTAAAACGTGCATGCTAAAGAAATGGAGATAATGGAGAAGTCTTCCTAAAGACTTGGTCTCTTTATTATTCAAACTTGCAACTGAATAGAGAGTAAGCCGGTTCGGTTTAGTGCATGTAGTACCCGTATCAATACCCCCGTCTTTAAAATAGACCTTGTCCTCAAGGTCCGCCATTGTTGTAGTACTCTACAGTAGATATCCCCCACGGGGGGTCGATTGTTGTAGGTTTGTGCTCATGTTCCGACTGAAGAAGGAGAAATTTAGGCGGGTTACGTTGGTGACCTGGGTGGTACTTTTCAGGGCAGTTGTAACATAAACCTTCTGCACGCCTTTTTTGCATATCAGTTGGGCTTAAGCGTTTGACCGGAAGTGTTTCGGAAGAGCGGGATGGTGCCGCTAGCAAGGTTGAACCTGTTGGTGTCGACATTGGTCATTTGATTTTGTCCTCAAACAGTTTTAGCGAGGCCAATATCATTGTGTAATGGTTTGGGAACAGAAGATGGGAGTAGTTCTCTAGATGGAATCCTGACGGAGGCCCGAGAGAAAACAATTGAGCAACGCCTCTGGTGGAAGGCCAACAACATAATTGCTTAAACGTTCAAACTCCGTTTGATACGCGGTAACTGTGGAGGTTTGTTTAAGCTTAAAAAGTGCGGCTTGGTGATTATCGTAGGAGGACGGGCCAAAACGGGTTTCAAGAGCTCATGTAAATGCCTCCCAAGTGGTGAGAAGGTTGTTGTTATAGAGGTATTTGTGCCAACTAAGGGCATCTCCGCTTAGGTAGAAGGCGACCATAACAAGGCATTGTGGTGGTGTAATGTTGTAAAAGGAAAAGTATTGGTCAGCTTGGAATAGCCAATCCAATGGGTTTGTTCCATCGAATGCAGGAAGGTTGAGTTTTGGTGGACGTATTTGAAGGTCACAGTTGGGTGGTGGGGTTGTAGGTGGTGGCGTTTGGTTAATTCGTTTCAGGTTGAGTGTGTGTGGCAATAAGAGTTGGCAGATTGTTCCTAGTGGGGCAGATAATCTGTATTTCCCTGATATTTTCGAGTTGTAAGGATGAAGCAGCTTGGTTGCTAGGAGTTTTTCCCGCTATTTAGGTTGGTGGTATCAACGAGTTTGGAAATATTTTCAGACATGGCAGCGATGGATTCTTTAGTGGAGGGTGGATCGCGTTTCGGTGGCATGGTTCGAGTGAATGAAAGCACCAATTGATATAAACTGATTCGAGATGGTTATTCTCCCTCTAACTAACTAATGACTAACTAAACAATATTAGACTTTACTGCAATTTTTCTCTTTTTTTCAATGAAAACGAAACAACACTTTAAATAGGAAAAAGATACATATGCATGTCCTAAACTTAAGGAAATAGGGATGTGGGTAGAAGAAGTCACAACAGTAGTTGGACCACTTTCTTATCCATGAGACTACTACTGCTATCTTGCATGAGAAATACCAAAACGTGCATGCTAAAGAAATGGAGATAATGAAGAAGTCTTCTTAAAGACTTGGTCTCTTTATTATTCAAACTTGCAACTGAATGGAGAGTAAGCCGGTTCGGTTTAGTGCATGTAGTACCCGTATCACAACATGTCAAAGAAAGGCTTATGTTATATGTACCCCTAAAATACCGTTTGCACCTTTTGTTTTTTGGCCTTTTTATATTTATTTATTTTTTATATTTTTGTATATGTTATAAAAGTGTGACACGGAAAATACGGAACGAAAAATATAAAGTTAACAGGTCAAAAGTATGAAACAATCAAAAATTACGGAACAAAAACTGATAAAAAACTGCGCTTGAACTATAATAAAGGAGGGGTATTAAGATCAATTTTGTACCTTTTTTGGTACTATTTTGTGGCCAGAGAGGGTAAGAAAATGAGATCTTGTCCATGCTTCACTTACCATCCATACACTGGACCATACAATTAATTTTTATTTGAACCTCATGCATGACATCCTTCTATAAATAGACACCAGTAACACACTAGTTTCCTCATCCTTCTTACTTATAATATTATTTCCTTAATCAAGTAAAAAATTGGTTCCGAAAAGACCTTCTTTTCTTGCTCTAGCTTTGCAGCTGTTATTCTCATCTCCTCGATGTCACTGCGGTAGGTGACATGGCATCCAACCATGACGGGTAAGTGAAGTTTCTATGCAAAGCTATATATGTAGATTGTACAAGTTCATATGAAGTCATTTAAGATTACTCTTTTACACGTTTATAGTGCATCACCTGTCCAAATTTTTGTGCGTAGCTATAATGTACGTTACATAAATAGGGCATCTGCGTATATATTCCTTCAAAGATGCTAAATTGTATATACATTCAAAACATGCATAAAAACCATTGTACCATATGCATCAAGAGTACGATGGATATATATGCAAATATAGCCCGAATTAAATAGACAACCACCATAATAGCTATAACTTCATGTGTAAAATCGAAATAATCACTCTTTTTACACTGCTTGCTCTATGTGTGGTGGATACATATTTTCGGACGAAAAGAACTGCAGTACATTACGTTAAATTTGGTGTGAAAAATTCATATCATAGTTTTGAGACTTACACTCGTGCAGTCAAAACTATTTATTAAGCAGGATGATATAGGTGAGGTTGATGACCATGGACATGGAGGATACAACAATGGTGGGGGACGTGGCGGTGGCGGATACAACAATGGTGGAGGACGTGGCGGTCATGACAATGGTGGTGGACGTGGTGGACACGACAACGGTGGTGGACGTGGTGGACACGACAACGGTGGTGGCTACCACAACGGCGGTGGATCCCACAACGGTGGTGGACGTGGTGGTGGTGGCGGAGGATGCAGACACGGTTGCTGCGGACGTTCCTACAACCGAGGAGGATGCAAGTGTTGTGCCACATTTGCAGAAGCAACTGCTTACAAACAAACTCAAAACTGATGATCATGCATGGAAGCATCAAGGTTGAACAATCTTTTATATGTCACGTAATTAAAAGATGGTTGACCAATTACGTACTGCTTATCTGTGTAATAAATGAATAAAATTGGACTTTCGCATATCTACAAATCGTTTCCAATGCCTTGTCACAAGTTATAAATCTATCTGTTATCTCATTTATAAACACTTCTCGTTGGTGATGATTGTTGTTGTATAACGTACATTCGCCTTTGTTGAGAAATACTTCTGTATAAAATGAATGACATGTCCTGACTAAACTAAATGTCAAGAAAAAAGTTATCCTCAGTTATTTTTATTTGTCCAAGTTTCTTTTTTTTTTTTTTTTTTCGGATGTCTCAATTTAATTGTTAACTACTAAAAATAGATAGAAAAGTTTGATCAAGTTTACTATATTAACCTTATTTTAAATTATTATTACAAACTTTAAAGAAGACTTAAATTAATTAGCTAAGGGTAAAACTGTCATTATGTCAAAAAGTAAGAAAAAGCAATAATAAATACACTTTTATTAAACTATGTGTTTTTTGTCGAGGGACAATAATTTTGCGGACGGACGGTTTCTTTCAGTTTTATTTGGGGAGTAACTACGTCGTCTTTCAGTTCACTGAAGCTTTTTTTTCTAATCCAATTAAAAAAAAACGGTTAATAAAGCCACCTCTAGGAAGTCTATATCTCCATCAAGTATCATTATTAGTGTCACATGAATTTTTTAAGTCTTTTTTCATCACTTTGATCCATAAAATATTTTTGTTTGTTTATATAATATTGAACGAAAATTATACAACGAATTAATATATTCTAAACTCTATCCATTACATATATTTGCATCAAGTATCATATTAACATAAGAAGAACTCATTAAGGTCAAAGTTAAAGAAAAAAGATTTTGAAAAAAGTCAAATGGGACACTAATGTGGGACGGTGGAGTATTTACTTTTAGTGAGTACAAGTAACATGTATTTTGCAAAATCAGTTTACATTGCTGACATTTCAGGTAGCTGAAAGTTGCCATATAATTATAGAAATTGCATTTTTTTAAATAATCAATACATCCAAATATTACACAAATACAAAGACAAAGAAGTTGCATTAACAAGTGTAGATACATTGTTTCAGGGCATCAACATACAACTTCATGTGTACCAAAACAATAACCTGAATCTCTAAAAATAATAAGAAGGTCATGCTCGTCAAACATCATAACACCAACATCTGCAATACTTGCAATCTCTTTGGTTATAACATACGAGGACTTTTAGTCAAATGCATATATACATTAACAAAAGTTGTAGCATTTGTTAATGAGTAAGGTATTTACTAGATGATTATCATCGGAACTTCAAGTTTATGTAAAACTGAACTAGGCTTGTGTAGTTGTGTTACAGTGAGTAATGTCCTAGAGTGTTTATGTAAGACACGTTATCCACTTGTTGTACAGAATAATTAATGAGTTAAAATACATAAAGGACCAGATTCTTATTTTGACTTGCGCGAGATGATGTCTCTATCATCTACAATTTCCATAAGGACTGTGATATCAGCACTAAACGAATCATTCGCAACCTGAAAATCATAAGTAACATTCATAAATAAGCTAGATTCCTTTAAAATTACATACTACCTCCGTCCCACATTAAGTGTCTAGTTTGACTTTTTCAAGTCTTTTTTCTTAACTTTGACCTTATGATCGTCTTTTGCTAGTTATATTGATACCGTTGATGCAAGATATATGAATGGATAGAGTTTTGAATATATTTTTCGTTGTATATTTTCGTTTCAATATTATATCACACAACAAAAATATTGTATGGTCCTAAGTTGAATGTACAAAAGACTTAAAAGATTCCATTGTGGAATTTAATATGGGAGGAGGGGAGTTATGTCTTTATTAATCATGACATTTGACAAATCGTCTTATGGGCGGGAGGGGTTGACTGTTACGAAGATCGGTGCATTAGGTGTACTGTCTGTTACGAAGATCGATGAATCGATGAACGGAACGACGCTAATGACCGGCAATGGTGCTTGAAATGTCACTACAAGAAAAAGTGACTTTAGTGACGAAAAATGAGTGACGACTTTTTATTTGGTCACTATTTCAACAATTTATTATTTTTAGTTAATAATAGTGACAAAATTAGTGGTCAATAAATTGATATGGTAAAAATAAGTGACCAAAATTTTGTCACAAAATTGTGTATAGTAATTACTCTTAAAATCATAATATTATATAGAAAAAATAACCAAAATAATAAAAAAAGATTTTGAAACACGAAATGTTTTTGAATCTCAAGTATGCACCATATGTTTAAAAGTAAGTGATCAAAATTGTGGATAGAAGTTATTTTTCACATCCGCAAATAGGCATAAAGTAAGAATATTACACTTGCAAGGATTCTTTGGCAAATAGTCAAAAACTTTATGCCAAAACCCAAATAGGAAATACTCTCTGATTTTAAAAAAAGCACAGATCTTTTTTTGCAAAAAGTCCGACCCAAAACCCGAATAACAACTATTCAACCATAACTGTATTCCTCCACTCAATAGAAGAATTTTCACCGAACTAATTTTTTAGCTTTTATATAAAACACCCGGCGATCTATCACCATCAATCTACACCGGTGGTCAACTCCAGCATCTACACCGTCGATCTACACCGGCGATCTACACCGTCAATCTACACCGTCGATCTACACCGGCGGTTAACTCCGGCATCTACACCATCGATCTACTCCGGCGATCTACACCGTCGATCAACACCGGCGATCTACACCGGCGAAACTAATTGTATGATTTAATAGTACTTTTATTCGGTTAATTATTCATCGACTATTGTCGACTACTTTGTTAGTGAATTTTTCATTTGTTTGGATAGATGATTTGCACACTAACAATTTTATTGACACAATCAAATTATATGTATCTGACATTTATGCCCTTATCATCAATTAATAACAGTGTTGCAAATATTACGGGTATAATAGGCATTAACACATATTTTTTTGAGTTGCTTGTTCAATCAAATTAATGGAGTGTGCAAATCATCACCCTATGATTAAATTGTTGCTTAAATTTCGACTAATTTTCGTTAATGTTATAGTTAATAAGTGATTCAGTAGTTTGTGATTGTGATTATGCTTGTGATGGCCTATTGCGAAAAACGTATGTTGCACCATCATTTTGTTTCGTGCTGGTTTAATTTAGTTTTATGATTGGTTATACATACTGAAACAAACACCTTTATTAGGTAGTATACTTGTGATTGCGATTGAAGGTAGGTTAGTAGGTAGGTAGTGCCGCAATTTGACGTAAATGTTGCTCATCGGCTTATTGTTAGATATGGTTTATTAGGTAGTATACTTGTGATTGTGAATGCATTTTGTGTTTTTAGGTTATCATACTCAATCCGTTTTGATAAAAGTTGTTTCTAGCTGATATGGTTTATGATAGATGCAACAATATGGGTTAACGTAATTGAGCGATTTTGAGTTTTAGTGAAGTTTCAATAGGGGGATATTACCTTTTGCTTGTAGTTATTACCGATCGTTTATCGGGTGTTGATTCACTGAATTTGATTTGTAAAGTTCATATAATGTTGTGCTGAGTGTTGAGGTAGTATTTTGTTAAAACTAGTCAACTATTTCAATAAACGGTGCATCTTTGATGTGATGGATTGAGTATAAGTGTCAATATTAAATAAATAAATGATCAATTAACTAAAACCAAATTTCAAGTTCAATCTTTTAATTTATGTTAACAAATCTATGTGGATCAAAGTGCGATAATTTGTAATGGCCAATGCTAACAAGACTTCCTGTTGTAAACAGAATATTTAGGTTTGCAGTCCACATGTTGTTCACCAATACCATTGGCCACGGTCCCAGACACTACTTTTACATGCATGTCTCCTTTAGTTTTTATGCAATGTACATTTGTTTCCCTACAGCAAAACCCATTAGAGGATCACTAGAGAAGGGTGTGTGTGAGATGTGTGAGATAAGATTGATTGAGGGAGGAGAGGGACACGTAGCAATGCTACGTGTTTTGTTGAGGGAGAGAAAGAGATCGGGTTAAATTAAATAGCGGGTCAATGGGTCTTCTGGCTGGTCGTGGGTCTAGTTTTCCACTACTACACAACAGGGCAAATGCTACGAAAATTTGCAACGGAAATTTTTCGTAGCAATTTTGCAACGGGTTTGCAACATATTTACAACGGATTAGCAATGACACAGAAACCCGTTGCAAATCCGTTGCAAAAATTAAAGTAATTTATTTTATACTTATTTTTAAATATTCCGTTGCAAATCCGTTAAGTTTATTTGAAATTTGTAATGGATTTGTAACGGAGTATTAAAAAAATATATAAAATAAACTATTATTAGCTTCCATTGCAAAATCGTTGCAAAATTCTAAATAATTGCTACGGATTTGCAACGGAATAACCATAGTAATTTATTTCAATTTATATTTAAAAATCCGTTGCAAATCCATTGCAAATCGTTAATGGATTTGAAACAAAATATTTGAAATAAATATAAAAGAAAATATTATTTGTTTCCGTTGCAAAATCATTGCAATTTTTTTTATATTAATGCTAAGGTTTTGCAACGAAACATGATCATAATTTAATTTTATTTACTTTGATTATTGTTCAACCGTTTTAAAATTTACAAAATAATTGCTACAGATTTGCAATGGTAACCATTAAAAATTTGTTTTCTATTTGTTTTCAATATTTTGTTGGTATCAATAGTTTGTTGGTAATTCTGTTATAATTTTTGAAATAATTGATACGGTTATGCAGCATATACTATTATTAGTTTCTATATATAATTCCACTAGAAAGTTCTAAATAATTTGCTATGGATTTACAACGGATCTTGAATGTTTAAACATTTCTAACTATTCGGTGCAAATCCGTATAGAATTGTATAATGTTGCAATGAGTTGTGTTGGTTTTTTATGTGTTACAATGAGTTTGTTGTATTATGTTGTCGTCGATAGTTGAGTTATATGTTGTTCTAAGAAGCTACATTACAACGGATTTTGAGTGTTTAAACTAGTGTTTCTTTGAGTGGTAAGAACCTCGTGTTAAAAGTGTTTGTCTTGAGTCGCGGTAAGACTCACATATGACCAGGGTTTCATGTGTATAAAACGTGGAGAAAATGAACCTAGTCATTCTCATGAAATGCATGTGTATATACAATAATGCATTTAGGGGTGTGTGTGATCCAATGGTTATAGAGGACACACGCGGTGGTCATCCTATAAAGAAGGCAAGAATGACACGTGATGTGACATCCTTAGTCCTATAAGATACGTGTTTATTTACATGAGACATGATCCACGCATCGTAGCAAAATATCCGCGACACTACCTATATCCTAATTAGGCAGCTACACGCGACACTAATATAATAACGATCCAAGGACAAATCATGATGTGAGTTGTTGCTTGGGAATTGATTCTTCATGCAAGGCTTGTTATGCTTTCGACTCATATTTGCATTAGGAATTGACTTTCTAGTCAAAATATATTGGGCCTTTAGCTTGGTGGGCCGACTACGATGACACTCTGTTGTGGTTTGATTTTTCTCATACTTACATATTGTCTTGCTTTTATTTAAGTTTCGAAAAATTGGAGCATTGTGGGGATGAATGTCTGCGAGGCTGTAAGGAGTTATCTGTATGAATCGTGAAAGCCATGGGTATTTTAAAGGACGTAGGGGATTGAGACAAGGTGATCCCATGTCACCTTACCTGTTCACAACGGCAATGGAGATCTTGTTTGTTATTGTTCGAAATAAGGTTGGCAACTCATGATCCTTACCATAACCCTTGGGTCCTCGATAAATCAAGAACCTAGACAACTCATGGGGTCCCAATATATGGTCTTGGAAAAACAACCTCTACGGGTTCGGGTTAAACAAAGGGTTAAAGCCCATGGTTAAAAAGGGTAGCAAGCAAAGCTTTATTCAGGCCACGCCGAATACCTCGGCTCGTTTTAAACAACTAGAAACAAAAAGGTTGGCTAGTTTCCAAGTAAACGGAAACCCACTCATCTGTTTCTTATCAAATTCCATTTAACTTTAGCCCTAGTGCAATACACCCTAGCACCTGACATCCATGTTAGCATACCTATAGACTTAGTTCACAGTGACACCCTGAAACTATCACCTCGCTCATGCCCCCAGAGTAGCATTCGCCATACCATAGATAGGAAAATCGCAGAAAACCTTCTTGAAGAACAAGTAAGGAGTGTCCACAAGTAACTTGATAACCCAAGTAACTCGACCCGATATAACTCGACCCGAATCAACTCGAATAAGATGACCAAAATCTTTAGAGATGGTAATTTGAGACATGTTGGTTAAACATGAGTCTAGTTGGGTAAATATTTATTAGGCGATGAGTTTAGTTGAGTCTCCTTAAATATTAGGGATGAGTTTAGTTGATTATTTATATAAAATGCAATTATAATACAATTACTCAGTTTGGACTTATTTATCTCAAAAAACTTGAGTTGAGTTGGGTAAATATTTGATTAGGTGGATGGTTTAATTGCGTTCCTTAAACTATTAGGGATGGTTTAGTTGATTATTATATAAAAATGCATTATATACACTTACTCAAACGGGTCTAACGGGCTAACATTTTTATTTTTATTTTTTTTGCCTATGTTTTTTTTTTCATTTTTCACTATAAAAGAAACATTTTTTTATTGAAACCCGTCTACACTTGAACCCAACCCATTTAAACTTATGCTTTTAAAAGAGCGATATAGACTCGAACCGGTTGAACCCAAACCCGTATAGACCCGTGATCCCGACCCGACCCCATATTTTTCCACATCTACATCTTTCACTTCCCGCTTATTTTTATTGCCCACTTCTATTTTCCCGGTTTCATTTTAGCGCCTAAGTATTAATTTTTCATTTACCGCCTAAGTCTTAATTCCAACTTTCGTTTTAGCGCCTAAGTTTTTAGTCCAACTTTCACTTTGTCCACATATTAGAATAGATCAGATCTAGATCTCACAACAAACTTTCATCCAACGCTTAGAATTATCTCACATAAATCTCCTTTCCATCCAACATACTTGCAATTTAACTCATTGCCAGGTAATATTCTTATCTATTTGTTCTTATGTCTATAATTTGTATTTTTATGTAAAGTTATGTTCAAATATAAGCAATATTTTGAATTTAAGTTATTCTGATTTGTGGTAAAAATATATGTCGCTGATTTTTTTTTTTGGTGCAAGGTGAACTTATCTTATAATTGATTGTATAATTATGTATAATTGATTGTATGATTGTTTTTTAATGTTTTTAGTTATAATTGTGATTTAGGCATTTGTTTTTTACTTTAATTGCTAATTGTGATTTAGGGGTCTGTTTATTAACATAAGTACTAATTTTTTATGTTTCTAGTTATAAGTGTGATTTAGGGATCTGTTTAGTAAATTTTTTTTAGTTATAAGTGTGATTTAGGGATCCGTTTATGACTACAGGTACAAATTTTTGATGTTTTTAGTTATAATTGTGATTTATGGATCTGTTTTTGACCATAAGTGCTAACTTTTGACTATAAGTGCTAACTGTGAGTATGCATAGATGACTACATGTGGCTAAAATTGACTATGCATAGAGAACGTTGAATCACACCCACATAATAGGTGATATAATGTTAATATGGCATTGTATTTTGTGTAAAATAGTCGTAAGAATGAATTATTCTCAACGTGGCAGCAACTATCAAGTTAAATTGCTTGATTAATCAGGTCCAAGTTTTCTTTTGTGATACTGGGTGTGTCTGTTGCGTCTGCAAATGCATGTGAACTTTGAAAGTAGTTTCGTTTGGTCTGTCTTATTAAATGGTATTGATGTCTGATTATAAGCATATAGAATTTCTTAAGCAGTTTCATTGCTGGAACTTTATCAATAAATTTTGCTAAAACTATTTCATTGTTGGTCAAGCATGTTAGGTTAACTGGTCAAGTATGTTTACAATTCTGGTTGCTCCAATGGCTGGTGTCAGATTCTTGGTCTTTAGCATCAATATAATTTTTTTTAATAACAGAGGAAGGTGAGTTTGGTTAGTTGCTATAATTGTGTGGTTAACATAGGTACACGAACAATTGGCGTTATTAGCAAAGTTGACCAAGCATCTGTAGACCCCAAAGTCCTTGCTGCTTGTCAAGCACTTCTCTTGGGTCAGGGACCATGAAGTTCAGCCGATATCCTATGGGTTGCTCTAATTGGTCAATCAGTTTCTATTGCTTCAGCCCAGTCGGGAAGTGTGGGATTTGATAATTCGTTGGAAACTGCTTGGCGAGCTGAAAGTGAAAGTTTGAAATCTATATTGACGGGAGCTCCCCAGAGCAAGCTTGGTATATTAGCTTTGGTTGAGACACTAGCTCATCAAATCCGTAGCCGTATGAAAATCAGGCTTCTGAGCCTTTTATCAGGGTATGATCTAATTTTTTCTCTACCCTCTAATAGTTTTTACACAGTTTACTTCCTAAAGATATTCTCTCTTGTAATACAGTTAAGTAATTTAACAATCACGTAACATGAAATTTTACTCTTCACATGAATGTAATGTGTGTTTTGTTTAACATTAAACTTAAAAACGAGACGTGAATTATTGCGTGTTATGCCACTAGAATCTTAAGTAAAGACTAATACAAATCTTAAATATAGGCGTGAACTTTATATGAGATGAGTTAATAGTCCTTTTTCAATAGTATATAGCACCCAATTATATTTCTTCTTCTATTCATCTTATGCGGGCAAATAAAATTTTGCCTGTTATTAGGGTGATACCGGATGGAATCTTCTATCTCATTTCAAATGACATCTGATGATACCTTTCAACATGAGTTTTCAGTTCCTTGTCACTACATTATTTTTCTTTACGGAGGTTCCTTGTCATTACATGTGATGCATATTCTGGTTCTCTTCTTTTAAGTCATAAATTTAAAACTTGTGCAGGCTTCAGGGGAAATCTCAGATTGTGCAAGATGAGTTAGTAAGGCTCGGCGAATCAATGGTTAGTAGCTCTGAAGGTACAAGGGCTTTGGCTGAACTTTGCCGTGAATTGAGGACAAGTTTCTTCAACACATTATGATTGGAGAGGTGATTACGTATATTGAATTATTGAATACATGCCAATGATTATTTTTTATTTGTATATGATTTACTGCGCATTTGACTTCTGATGGAACTTCAATTTTATTTCTTGTTGTGCACCAACTTGATAAGATATTCTGTATAGAACATTAATTGTGTCATGTTTGCTACCACTTCTCATTCTAGCATTTTTAGGACTTTGAAATCTTCATTTCTCTTGTCCATTGCTGCTTGTGATTATTGTAGGCATTTGGGTCATGGTAATAATTCATGGATGATCGATGTTAGCATTCATTTACTTCTCTTGCGTAGTTGTTCATGTAATGATGCCAACATAAAAAAGACATCTGATAATGTCAGCCATTTTAATGTTTTGTTCAGGGTAGTGGCTGGAAAGTCGTGGCAAGTTTTGAGGGTAACTTTCCTGATAGGATCAAGCAGCTTCCTCTCGACAGACATTTTGATATAAACAATGTCAAAAGGGTATGGATGCTCTTTCTTTACTTATACGTTATCCAGTTTTTCCGTATCACTCTATTCTGACCATGGAAATTGGTTCCAGATTATGCTAGAGGCAGATGGTTACCAACCTTATATCACCAGAAAAAGGATTGAGGTCATTGATAAAAACCGTATTAGAGATGGCAAAAGAACCATTGCGTCTTTGTGTTGATGAGGTAATACTACACATTCCTTACCAGCTTTTCTATTCTTCCAGTTACCTCAAGTTTCATCCACGAGTTGCTGCATTTACGAGTGATGCACAGACAACAAAAAGTCTGTTAATGTTTCCTTTCCTTAATGTTTCGTGCCTAGAGTGTCATTGTAAGTTTATGGTAATTTTAAAAAATGCAAATAGTTGCTTGAGGAACTATATGGCTCTATCTATAGTCATGACTTTCTTATTCTGGTTAACTATATGTGTGTCTGTGATAGAGGAACGCATCACCTTCTGCTTCTTTCTATAACTTAAATTTTATAATTTTCATCATAATTAAATTTTTCCGCCTCTATGTAATTACGTACATTAAATACAGGTTCATCGTGTGCTTGTGGATATAGTTACAGCATCATCAGCAAATGCAACACCTGGCCTAAGAAAATATCCTCCTTTCAAGAGAGGTGTGTTTGTTGCACTTTGTGTATAAGTTTAGAAGCGGCACGTTTGGCACGATTTGATTCACTATGTAATATGATATTTGGATGTTTGTCTAATTATTAATTTGGGTTTCAATTGTGCGTTCGGAAATATTTAGTTTTAGATATTTGTATATTACGAAAAAAATAGCTAAATGCAATTTTTTTTCTAAAAGTGTAGTTTTTTTGTAACGGAATTGTAACGGAATCATTTCGGTGAGACTCCATTGAAAACTCATAATGTTGCAATTTCGTAGCAAATTTATTCCGTTGCAATCTCGTAGCAAATATTATCCGTTGCAATTTTCTTGCAATATCTACCGTAACAAAATCGTAGAAAATCTGTTGGAATATGATCCGTTGCAAAAACGGTTGCTGATTTAGAATGGATTTTTCTTGGTTGGAAAACCGTTGCAATTTTTTTTACCCCGTTAGAAATCCGTTGCAATTTAAATTTCCATGGAGCATTAACGCTACGGTAGGAATCCGTTGGAAATCCGTTGCAAATGGCCATTTGCAACGGATTTGCAACCGATTCCTACCGTAGCATTAGCCCACTTGTGTTGTAGTGCATGTTGTTAATATGCTAGTGTTTTGAAAACTTGCAAGACAATTATGCTGTTAATTTTGACAATCTTGTTATACTTTGGTTGTTACTTTGAGTTGTTTTTATTTTGTCATGATTAGTGTTTATGGTTTAATCTACATGATCTTATCATTTGATAAAAGTTTTTAATATATATATTGTTACGTGTCCATTAAATAACTAAAAATAATACATATATATATATATATATAATAAATATATATATATATATATAATATATAAAACTAGGATTATTTTAAGAAAACCATATTTTGGTAGAAAACCTAGAAAACCAAACAGATGCACTGAAAAAACCAAACGGATGCCTTAATTTTTTCAGGCTATATAAAAGATTTTTCAGTGCATCAATTTAGTATTTTTAGTGCATCTGTTTGAGTTTTCTAGGTTTTTCACCGAGATTAGGTTTTCTCTCGATCACATTCCATATATATCTTTTACTTAGTAAAGGAAAACGTCAAGTGGGATATTCGTATTTCAAAAAAATCAAATCATACTTTATTTAGTAACAATGAATTATTATTATTTATTTTAAAGATATTTAAGGGGAAAAAAGGTTAAATATTTCTTTAATTATTTATTTTAAAGATATTTAAAGATATTCGTTTTTGCATAAGTTATAAAAAGAGATTGAGTATAAAAATATATGTGTCAAAAGTCTGAAAAAAAAAACCTAAAAAAAGCGGCTGTAAATTTTGAAACTTGAAAGATTAAACATGGGAGGTTTACCTATGTAACTTTCGTGCTAAAATTGCAAATTTAATTATAAAAACAACACACCTCAAAACCCGAAGACACAAACCTCCATCAATAGCCACATTGCTGAAGTCACCCACACCAAAAACCAAGGTTATAAATAGCGTGAAGCGTGACGTAGCGGCATAGCCAAGCCTCAAGCTTTAGCGTGAGGCGTTGCGTCATAGCGTTTTTAAGGCGTGACTCAAAGCGGCAAAAAATATTTATTGAGTGGTCAATAGTAGTTAGCTACTAGGCTTAAAATTGAGTTATAGAGTTACTAAGCCCGAATCTCATGCAACCCAAATTATATATACTTGTAAATAAGCTCAAGTCCAATAAATATCTTTAAAAAATTCAAAAAAAAATAAATCTCTTAAAAGCTTCAAAAAAAGGCGCCACGCCTTGCGCTATAGCGCGCTATATCACGCCTTATCACGCTTTATTACACGCCACGCCTAAAGACGACGCCTTGGCCTGTTTCGTAACGTGGAGGCTACGCCTCGCGCTATGGCGCCGCTATAGCGGCGCTATTTAGAACCCTGCCAAAAACCCTCTCGATATCATTGTTTTCCCAAATATCTCACACGATCCCCCTTCTCCTTTGAGCCCCTAAATTAAAACAATTGAAGCAAACAATTGATGAACTATCGTGTCCCTTATTCGGTTATTCCTCTATTTAACCCAAACATGTGTACACCTCCATCTCTCATCATGGAAGAACAAAAATTCTTCTAATTGGCCTAAAGGTATGATTTAATGTCTAATTTTTTTTTTATAAATTGTGATTTTGTTATTATTTTTGTTTCAATTTGGGGGGAAAACGGTTTGGTTGAAGCTTTGTTGTAGTTTTTTTTACTTCAATATTTAATTTTGTATAGGTGGATTATAGTTAGTAGGTCTAAGCACACCTATAATGGAAAAGCGGATCAGGAGCAAGATTTCTGAAAAATTAGATCAGGAGGCTTTGACTCAAGCGTCAGTAGGAAGAACGACAATAATAGTTGCTCACCGTTTGTCCATACTTCGTGACACATATTTAATCGTAATGATTCAATCAGGATAAGTAATCGAGTCTGGATCCCACGACCAACTTATCAAGAACACGACAGGACCTTATACGGTCATGGTTCAGCTACAGAAAACATTGGTTGTTGATGGACAATCTTTATTACCCACCGAATTAACCGAAAGTGAGACATCGATTGATGATGTGGCAATAACAATAGATAAAACATGACTGATAGTAAGTGGTTCACGACATGAAGAACAAAGCAATCAAAGCACAGAAAAAGAAGATAGCCGTCCATCATGGCGACACTTGATAAAGATGAATCGACACAAATGTAAATCAGCTCTAATGGGTTGGATAGGTGCTTTACTTAAGGTATTAATTCAGCCAACGCATGTTTTTGCTCATGGTGCAATGCTATCTATGTTCTTTCTCAGAGACCATAATGGAATCCGTTCTCGAACATGAGCATTGTGATACACTTTTGTAGGGAGAAAATCTAACAAAAAGAGTAAGAGAGGTAATTTGCTCAATGATTATGACTTTCGAGATCGAATGGTTTGACCAAGAAAACAATAGTACACGGGCCCTATGTTCAAGAATCAAGATTTGCCAACAGTCAAGACCACTTCATGGATTCAAGGTATTTTATTTGTAAGTCGTAGAAATATATTCCCAAACATTATACTACGTAGTTGTCAATGTTGTGAAAAATCAGTTGAAAGAACCACTACAACTAATGGAAAAGTCACCAAACATTATATACCAAGCTATTGCTATTTGGATCAAACATGAGTGTATAACCGCTATTATCTCATTTTAGTATTCACCGTGTGTTATTTTATAAGAAACTTATAATCTTTCGGGGTATATAAGCTATTAGAAAGAAATTTCTTATTTAGCTCATATGACAAGTGTGGGACTTTGGTCAAAGAAGGTTCATAGATATTTTAGCACAGATTTGATGATTTTCTGTATTATTACGCAGTCAATTTATTAAATCCATGATTCCTTATAGTTATGTAGGTTGCTTATTCAAGTCAAGATTTTAATATTTTCTTATTTTATATTGCACGTGATAATAGCGAAGAAAAAGCAACCACTTTACGACCATGAGTTCAAAGGCATTTGATATAACGGAATCGATGCTAAGAGGACATTGTGGGAAAATCAAGCTCCCCTACCATATGGATCATGATAATATATATTCATCGTGTCATAATATATTATCCTTTTGTTTACTAAACCACATTATATTTTTCTATTATTTCCAATGCTCTGAATTTTAGTGTGTCTAATTTGCCAATAATTTGCAGATTTTGAAAATGAAGGACGTTATACGACCACCAGTAACATATTGTGTATGAGTTGATGGACACTCATCTGCACCAAATTTGTTCGTTCTTCTCATTTGCTAACAGATGACCACTTATCTACCAGGTGAGTTAAAATAATAAATATATTTTACATTCCACATAATGAAAACATTTCAAAGTTCACACAATAAATGAAAGCCTATTAACATAATCAAATAAGTTCCAAATAGACCCATTATAAGGTTGAAAAAAGTTACATAAACACAAGTTTCTACCTGTAAACGTGATCTTTTCATGATAGTAACTCACATATACATGCTTCCTAAAGCACTCAAAATTCAGAACCTAAAAGTAGGACAATTGGTTGTTATTATTAGAACAGTAATATTAGTCGCGACTCACATATAATCTATAACCGTTTCACACACATATATAAATTCAAAAAAAAATCCAAAAGTTTAAAAAAAATCAAAAAATTTTTTTTTCCAAAAATTCGCAAATTTGAAAAAAAATTCGAAAATTAGAAAAAAAAAATCGAAAATTTGAGAAATTTATATATATTTCTAAAGAAAAACGAAATTTTTTGAAAATTAGAAAAAAAAGTTGGAAATTTTGAAAAAAACAAAAAACAAAAATTAGAAAAAAAGTTCAGAGTTTGAAAATTAGTAAAAAATGAGGGTTTGAAAAGTTAATTTGAAAAATATTGAAAAAAAATATGAAAAAATAAAAAATCTGATATTATAATTTATATCAAAAACGAAAGAATATTTGAAAAAACAAAATTTTGAAAATTTGGCCAGAAAACAAATCGAGATAAATTTATTTTTTGAAAAAATGAAAAAAGGTTCAAAAACAAGAAAAACAATGAAAAAAAAAACCGAAAATTTGGAAAAATTTCGAAAATTTGAAAAAATTGATATTTTTCAAATCGAAAATTTGAAAAATAGTTTAAAAATTTGAAAATTAGTACATCTCAGTTAAAAAAGGATACTGCATCATAAAAAATTTGTTAGTGCATATAAAGTTTAAAAATGTTAGTACAATCCAGTTAAAAAAAAACTGCATCTCAATGAAATTGTAAAGTGTCAAAACAGTAGAAAAAAGTTAGTATTATCTCGGTTAAAAATTAATGCATCACATGTATTTAGTTAGTGCATTACAGAGTAAAAAGATATTACCAAATATATCACTAAAAACTTAGTCAAACAATATTACATGCAACACATTATATAATAAGAACGTGCAAACCCGAACCCCCTAACTACCCCTCCCCCCACACAGAAAAAAAGGTGATACTGCATCGCCAAGAAAAATATAATGATAGAAGCAAAATAGTAAAAAAAAAAATATAAAAATGACATCCCTCCATTAAAAAAATAAACCTCAACAACAACAACTATTATGTTAGAGCATAACAGTTATAATAAAAAGAAAGAACAAAAATAAACAAAAAAATTTCACAACACAGTAAAAAAGAAACCCCCACAACTAACCCCCAAACCCACCAATAAAAATAAACCCTGCCCAAAACTCCACAAAATGAAAAAAAAAATTACGAAAAAGAAAATTGAGAAAAACGTTTTTAGAAAAGAAAAACGATATTTTTGAAATTTTGAAAATAAGTTGGAAAATTTGAAAAAAAATTCGAAAAAAATTTGAAAATAAAATCGATGTTTTTTTGAGATTTTGAAAAAAAGTTCAAAAACTTGAAAAAAAAGTTTGAAAAGTTGAAAAAAAAATATCGATATTTTTCAATTTCATTATTTGAAAAAAAGTTTGAAAATTTGAAAAACAAATCGATTTTTTTTTTGAAAATTTGAAAAAAAAATCAAAAATTTCGAAAATTTGAAAAAATCGATAGTTTCAAATCGAAAATTTGAAAGAAAGCTCGAAAATTTGAAAATTAGTACATCTCAGTTAAAAATGTTACTGCATCAAAATGTATTTTGTTAATGCATTACATTTAAAAAAGTTAGTACATCTCAGTTAAAAATGTTACTGCATCATAAATTATATTTTGTAAGTGCATTACCGCTAAAAAATTAGTACATCACAGTTAAAAAAGGATAACATCAAGTCACATTGTATTATGTTATGCATTAACATAAAAAAGAGTTAGTACATCTCAGTTAAAAAAGTTACTGCACCACAATGTATTTTGTTAGTGCATTACAGTAAAAAAAAAAGTAAGTACGTCACAGTTAAAAAAGTTACTGTATCACAATGTATTTTGTTAGTGCATTACAGTTAAAAACGTATAGAACATGTTAGTTAAAAAAGATTACTGAACACAAAATAATAAGTAAAGTGCATAACGATGTTTAAAAAAAAATGAACATTCACATTTAAAAATTAACTACACAACCATATATTTTGTAAGTGGCAAAACATTAAAAAAAAGTTAGTACATCTCAGTAAAAAATATTACTACATCACAATGTATTTTGTTAGTGCATTACAGTTAAAAAGTTAGTACATCTCAGTTTAAAAGGTTATTGCATCATAGTGTATTTTGTTAGTGCATTACATTTAAAAAAGTTAGTACGTCTCAGTTAAAAATGTTACCGCATCACAACGTATTTTGTTAGTGCGTTACAGTTAAAAAAGTAAGTACATCTCAGTTAAAAAAATTACTGCATCACAATGTATTTTGTTAGTGCATTATAGTTAAAAAAGTTAGCACATCTAAGTTAAAAAAAGTTACTACTTCACAATGTATTTTGTTAGTGCGTTACAGTAAAAAAGTTAGTACATCTCGGTTAAAAAGTTACTGCATAACAATGTATTTTGTTAGTGCATTATAGTTAAAAAAGTTAGTACATCTCAGTAAAAATATATTACTGCATCACAATGTATTTTGTTAGTGCATTACAGTTAAAAAGTTAGTACATCTCAGTTTAAAAGGTTACTGCATCACAATGATTTTTGTTAGTGCATTATAGTTAAAAATTTTGAAAAACAAATCGATATTTTTTTGAAAATTTGAAAAAAGTTCAAAACATTGAAAACAAAAATCGAAAATTTGAAAAAATCGATATTTTTCAAATCGAAAATTTTAAAAAAAGTTCAAACTTTTGCAAATTAGTAAATCTCAGTTAAAAATGTTACTGCATCAAAATGTATTTTGTTAGTGCATTACATTTAAAAAAGTGAGTACATCTCAGTTAAAAGCTAAATCTCGTTCTACTTATGTTAAATAAAGTGCTGCATCACAATGTATTTTGTTAGTGCATTACAGTAAAAAAGTAAGTACATCACAGTTAAAAAAGTTACTGTATCACAATGTATTTTGTTAGTGCAATACAGTTAAAAAAGTAAGTACGTGTGAGTTAAAAAAGTTACTGCATCACAATATATTTTGTTAGTACATTACAGTTAAAAAAATTGTATATCACAGTTAAAAAGTTACTACATCACAATATATTTTGTTAGTGCATTACAGTAAAAAAAGTTAGTACATCTCAGTTAAAAAGTTATTGCATCACAATGTATTTTGTTAGTGCATTACAGTTAAAAAAGTTAGTACATCTTAGTAAAAAATATTACTGCATCACAATGTATTTTGTTAGTGCATTACAGTTAAAAAGTTAGTCATCTCAGTTTGTAGTTTAACTGGGTTACTGCATCACAATGTTTTTTGTTAGTGCATTATAGTTAAAAAATATATTACATCTCAGTTAAAAATGTTACCGCATCACAACGTATTTTGTTAATGCATTACAGTTAAAAAAGTAAGTACATCTCAGTTAAAAAAGTTATTGCATGAACATGTATTATAAGTAATGATTTAATATCCATTGCATCAGAATGTTGGTTTTTCTGCATCATAGTTATTTGCTACTACATCACTATTTAAAGCATCATATTGTTTATAGTTTAATTTAATTGTGATTCATATAGTTTACATTACTATGATTGCACTTAGTTATATACAGTGATGCACCAAGTCTAATTCAAAAGCAGTGTATCACAGTTTATAATTTAGTAAAACATTTTACTCAAACGGATGCACTAAATTACCTCAAACATATGCACTAAAATGCATACTTATCGAAAAAAAGTTGAAAAAAAATTCGAAAAAAAAGTTTGTGAAAAGAAATTTTCGGGAAAAAAAAATTTCGGAATTTTTTTTTCAAAAAAAATATTTTGAAAAAAAATTTCGAACCGTGAGCACCCCTAAATAAAAGTACATATTTGCTCACACTTATTTAAAAGTGTAGCAGGTGATAGTAATATAGTTTGCTCACACTTATCAAAAAGTGTAGGTGGAACTTAAACATTTGCTCACACTTACTAAAAAGTGTAGGTAAAATTATAGTTTTCCTTACACTTTTGAAAAAGTGTGGGTAAAACACTAGACTTTTACTCACACTTTATAAACAGTGTAAGTTAAACTGCATATCCTCATAGTTTTTATAATATGTAAGGAAAAAATTAAACTTTTGCTAACACTTTTTAAAATGTGTAGATAAAACTTAAAATATGCTCGCACTTTTTTTAAAAGTGTAAGGATATGTGAACTTTTGCTCACACTTTTTATATGTGTCATTAAAAATAGTGTCACTAAAAGACCTTTTTCTTGTAGTGGTGTTTGTTGCAATTTCGTTGGAAATGACCATTCGCAACGGATACCTACCGTTGTATTAATGCTCCATGGAAATTTATTTTGCAACGGAATTACAACGGGCAAAAAAAGTTCTAACAGATTAGCAAAGGATAAAAATCCGTTGGAATACCTGCAACGGATTTCCAACAACAAAAATTTGCAACTAAATTGCAATGGTATAAATGTTGCTACAGACTTGCAACGAGAAAATCCATTGCAAAAGTCATATTTTCGGGAAAAAAACTAAAATATTTTTGCTATTTTTTTTAATATGCAAATATCAAATCACTGATATTTTTAAATGTAATAAAACTCAAATTGATAATTGTATAAATATCTCAATCATATTACTATAGTATTGACACCTCCAATATTATATTCGGCTTCAGCCAATGTGGACTCAATACAACCTAATACACTAGCTGATGTCGTATATGAGTTTTAGCCCAAATGGCTAAAACTCATACGAAAATAGTTAGCCCACCAAGCTAAAGGCCCAATATATTATGACTAGAAAGTCAGTTCCTTATGCAAATATGAGTTGAAAGCATAACAAGCCTTGTCTGGAGAATCAATTCCCAAGCAACGACTCACATCTATTTCCTTTAACCGTTATTATACTAGTGTCGCATGTAGCTACTTAATTGACATAGAGGTAGTGTCGTGGGTATTTCTCTATGACGCACGGATCATGTCGCATGTAAATATTCTCGTATCTTAGAGGAACAAGGATGTCACGTCACGTGTCATTTTTGCCTCCTCCATAAGATAACCACCACGTGTGTCATCTAGAACCGTCAGATAGCACACAACTCTAAATTCATTACTGTAATTTGTAAAAGGCTTGAAATATAATATTAAAAATAGATAAAAATCAAATTATGATCATGTTTCGTTACAAAAACTTACCAGTTATATAAAAGAGTTGCAACGGTTTTGCAACGGAAACAAATAATATTTTCTTTTATATTTACTTTAAATATTTTGTTTCAAATCCATTACCGATTTTGCAATGGATTTGCAACGGATTATTAAAAATAAATTGAAATTAAATTACTATAGTTATTCCGTTGCAAATCTGTAACGATTATTTAAAATTTTGCAACGACTTTGCAATGGAAGCTAATAATAGTTTATTTTACATATATTTTCAATACTCCGTTGCAAATTTCAAATAAACTTAACGGATTTGCAACGGAATATTTAATAATAAGTATAAAAGACATTACTTTATTTTTTGCAATGGATTTGCAACGGGTTTTTGTGTCATTGCTAATCCGTTGTAAATATGTTGCAAACCCGTTGCAAATTTGCTACGGAAAATTTCCGTTACAAATTTTCGTAGCATTTGCCCAGTTGTGTAGTAGTGTTTGACCCGGTGAAAGACTAGGATGACCCGGTGCTCGGAACGATTGAACCGGTAACCCGGTAACCCGATGTCTCGATCGAGTCGATTAGAGACCCGGTTTCCAAAACATTGATTAAACATTGATTATGGTTTCCATAAATAGATTATTTAATTTTTTCACTTTCAAAGTTTGTATCTTTTTTCATTATAGATAGTATAGATATAGATGAATGAGAAATAAAATTTATGCGTGTTAAAAAATGTGAGATAAAAGAGTTTATATAGATAAAGTGGGATGTAATTTTTTTTGAAAAACTAACCCTTATGTTTCAAACGGTAATAAAAAAATAAAAATAAAAACCAACGACTCGTTGGTGTATCAACGAGCCCCCCAACGCAGCCAGCCCAGCGAGCCCAACGGTGCAGTAACGATATATTAGTGATGGTACATTATATTTACTAGTAATTATTTGTCAGAAAACTGTCGGTGATATATATAGTTCACTAATGTTTGTCAGTGTTTTCTGTGGATTGTCCGTCCATAATCGCTAAGTACAAACGGAAAATCATGTCAATAATTTTTGGCATCTGTCATTAAATCTCTCCATTAAAAGTTACCAACGCGATATTACCGGTGGAAATTTTCCGTCAATGTTCGGTCGATAATGGCTGTTACTCACGGATTGTTGACGGATTTGAATGTCGGTGTAGCCAGATTTTCTAGTAGTGAGAGGACAGCTAGACCTGGCCCAAAACAAGTCCAACTAGGTGGCATTCAGTAGCTAATTAGATTCATTCATCTCAGTATTGGGCATGTACAATTAGCACATCAAGATCGTTTACACTTAAGGCCTTGCATCATCGACTTTTGGAAGGTTTGGTAAATGCAGGTGCAGACTAAATAGCGATCTAGTAGTTTTTCATTTTGACAACAACGCGCACAGGCAATTTAAACTACACATGTGTCCTAAGTGGGACTTGAACCCTTGACACTTTGGAAACCAACACTTTATATTAAAAGTGACTTAAACTCTAGTGGGTCGTTCGATAAATTTGGTAATTTGTGTGACTTGTCTACCAAGTTTGTTTGGAATTTGGAAACTATCTTATCATGGTTAGTTTAACCTATAAATAGGGATTGATAGGTTTAGTTTTATTTGTACCTTTTGGAATTAAGGTTTGGTATATTGGAATTTGTATTTGTAATTTGGTTTGGTATTTGAATAAAAGTTTCTGCTTCGTTTGTTCGAATTTGTTCGTTTGTTTCGTCTTTGAATTACCAACATTACCTTTACCGAAAAGAAAAAGAAACGAACACCTTATATTACACCATAATTAGTACCCTTCGGCCAAAGGCCCGTTGATATATACTCCGTAGTATAGAGAGTGGAGAAAAGTGTGGCCGGAAAAACGTGTATAAGGACACAAAATTTACTTATATGTAGTAGGTTAAAAACTTTACTTGTAAGTAGGTATAATGTCATGTCACAATCAATCAGACCTTCAAGCATAAATCAATTCTACTAAAGATACATCATTGGATGCTCGGTAATCATGGTTCTAAAAGGCTCGCTATGATACCGCTAAGGCCTCGCAAAGGCGCGAGGCGTGACTTCCACGCTACGCAATAGACCAAGGCTTGGGCTTAAGGCTTGATGTGAGATGATGAGTGGAAAAATGTGATAAGACGCGATAAAGTGTGATGCGTGGAGGGTTTTTTAATTCAATTTCAATAAATATTGTTTTTTTATTATAGAAATGAAAAAGATTACATGCAAAGATAGTTTATTTACTTTATTTTCTTATGTACGCCACTTTTTTAAACTCGATATATTTAAAATATGATATAAATATATAAATTTATAAATATTTTCGTATTTTTTGCCACTTTAAGTCAAACCTTAAAAAACGCCATGACTCATTATGGCTCGTAAGGCGTGAGGCTTCGCCAGACTGTCACACCATGCCTCACGCTATTTATAACCTTGGTAATATAGCAAGATCCAGAAATGATTTCACCATCGGATTTTCGTATATCTTTAATAATTTTTGTTGTTGTCTACCTCTTATGTGGTTAAAAAAGCTTGGATAAAAAAAATACCTCTATTGTTGATTAGTACTCCGTATATATATATTAGATGTTTATTGTTGTGCATAGGTGCATCAACTTGGAACCATCCTGGTGGATAATATTCTTGCAGTGCTGTAACTAATTCTCTGGTTAAAATATACGGAGTATTCTACAAAAGGTTTGAACCTGCGGGAACCCTAACCCTGTGTATCTTTTTAGGTCTCGACTGACTCTTCCATAAAGACCAAGCCACGTGCAATGAGCACATGTTCATGTGACCTTTTAGTCATGAGTTGAGATTGAACACATGAACTATTTCTCCAAAAGCCCTCATTGACCGCCAACGGAAGGTTGTTTGCGGTGAAGGAGTGATATATCATTAAAGCAATGCTCCATTGGTTCAAATATATTACTCGATATATTAACTATGATAATTGCTAAAATCATGTTAACTAATTCATGTTCATAAATTCTTATATATTTTAACCTAAAGTCAGCTTAACATACTTAAAGCATTACACGCCTTCAATCATTAAAGGCTTAAACCATTCCTTTTGTACAAAATAATTTTTTTCGTATGAATCATGTATATGACTTGTGATGCAAATAACAAGAAATCATCATAACACCTTAAGCCATTTCTTATGTAATAAGATAAAGATCTTCTATCAAGTTATGAACTTATTTGGATTAAGTCAGTTTCGTCGCTAATCTCGCCCAAAATTTGTTGATTTGATGTTTACATGGTGCATTCTTAGGACTTACGTACTTTAAACATGTTCTCATGCAGTGGCGGATCTAAGATTTCGTAAAAGGGTGTGCACGATCGAATAGAAAATTTTGGTTATCAAGCTAAGAATTTTTTTTTGGTTTTCGAGGTCGAGTTTTTACCCATTTTTTCCTTTGATTTTTCCATATATTGATTACTAGCAAATATGCTACAAATTAAAATATGATGCATTTGTTGATTAAAATTTGCTTTTCTTATCAACAACACTACAGTATAACTTGTTTATTTTAAAAACACAAAGTGTGCCTAGGTTCATAAATAACAAATAAATAACTTGTAGTTAAATTGTAATATAATTCACAACCCACATATCAATGCCAAAACAAGTAGTACTAGAAATATTAAATAGTATATATAAATAGCATATATATTATTTGAGTGTGTGGTGCATGTGTTACATGGGAACATGTAATTTACAAAGTAGTACTAGTAAATACCAAGGTTGTCAAAATCGCGATCCTAATCGTAGGATCGTACGATCCTACAATCCTACACAAAAAAAAAACGATCAGGATCGTAACAAGATCGCAATTCAAGTAGGATCGTATTAGGATCGTAGGATCGGATCAGATCGCGTAGGATCGTAGAATGGCCTTATTTTGGACTTTTGGTAATTTAGGCAAAGGTTTATAAATTTTTCATCAAGACGGTTTCATATTTTTTTTCTATCTATAATCGTTTAACGATTGAAACATGAAGTAGGGGTACGTATGTAGTATCTTTTTTATCCATATCATTCATTTATCGATTGAAACATGAATGAACTTTGTGCAAGTATGTATTACAATATATCTAATGTTCTATTACCATGGTACTTGAACATATAACTATTTTCTTTTATCATCCATTTAGATTCGTTTATCATATAAGGAGGAAATTTCATATATACACAATAAAATTTGAAAAACTATATATTTCTCTAAAACACAAGTTATCAATGCATGATGTAAAATGCTATTAAATAATGTTTGGATAAAAAATGTAAATATTGAAGTGTTTTTGGGATATATGTAAATACTCATCATATAAAATATTATATAAAACATATAGAAATATAAAAAAATAACCTTATACAAAAATATATATGTTTTCACAGGATCTTACGATCCCGATCCGATCCTATAATTACGATCTTGCAAAGCCGAAAATGATCCTATGTAAGATCCCGATCCTGACAACCTTGCTTAATACTTTTCGGGTATGGGTTCGGGTTCGGGTACGGGTACGGGTACGGGTATCAAGAGGTATTACCATCCCCGCCCCCATCACCATTTTTAATATCGGGGATTCCCCATCCTCGTCCCCATCCCCGGTCAACTCGGAGATTCCCCGGTCAAAATGGGCTCGGTTATCGGGTCCCCATCGGGTACGGGTTTTATTGCCATCCCTAGTAGAAGCATGTAGCCGCGGTTTCAACTGGCCTAATGAAGGGTGAAGATGGAGAATTGTTAACAGACTTTCGTGATCGAGCTTAGAATAGACGAAAATAAACATCCCTTGAAACTCCACCCACACTCTTGGTTCGTATTTTAAGGGGTGCACATTGGGGGCAAGCTTTAACTTTATTATAAACTCTTGGTTACATGTATGCCTTCTTTATATTATTTTGTTGATAGATATTTCTTATAATTGATATTCTTATTTTCTGCCTGCAGATTGGAGAATGTCGTCGAGTTTTAAAATGTTCTTACACATTTTCTTTTCTCTTACCTGAAGAAGAAGAAGACACAAAGACAAATCTCTTTAATTATCTACAAGGTGTATAAGGTTTGATTTGCATCTATATTGTAGTAGCTTGACATGACTAATGGTGTTTATGATAAATATCTTAATTAGTAATGCAAATCCTAATTTCACATGAAGATGTTATCAAATCAATCAAGTTCGCATAAGTTGAAAAACAGAATGTGAAATGAGAGGTGGGTAATGGACAAATGGTATCTGATGGTGATGGTGAGTAAATAAAAGGTAGGTAGAGAGAATAAGAGTGACTTGTGTGTGATAAATGAGACAAGTGTGACAGTCACATGACTTATGTGATCGAATGAAATGACTATGTTGCCCCGTAGTTCATATTTTATTAAAAACCCCTTTTTTAATCTCAGCCATCAGATGAGATGAATGGCTTAGATGGAGCGCTTTTGTCTTTCTTTAACGCGTGTTCCTTGTGGAACTTTCGTCAGTATATTATTTATGAACCCAAAGAGTGTTTCTTTAGTCTCCAAACTTGTTCTTCAAGTTAGACTAGAACACCTTCTTAAGTTTCATAACTCGACACTCTCCTCTTTTGTACTCTTTTAGTTCAACCGGTCACAAACAATACCCCACGGGTTTGGTTTTCGTATTAACAAGTCTCTCACTTGTTAATATCTATTAATTAGTTATGACGTCTAACGTTATAATTAACATCCATTTAATTATCTCGTGAAATAAATTAATATAATTAATATACGATAAATATATTAATTATATTAATAAACGTATTCTCTGTGTATACACGTGTGCCCTCATAGGCTCACGTAATTTTCCAGACATATATTATTTGATCAATAATTTATGCTGTCTTTTGTACATTTATGCGATTTTATTAAAAATCTCGTAGGTTTTGAAGAGAATCTAGCAAGATATGTGAAAATCTCTCGGGCTATGAAGAAACATTTAGGTGGTGCTTGGTTGAAATGGAGGAATAGAAAAGGAAAAGATAATGGTAATACAAAAGAATGTAATGGTTATATCATTGCATATAATGTTGTTAGATAATGTTGAGGAATAAAAATGATGCTTTCGTATTATGTCACATCTAACTTAGAACAGGTTCTTATTGAAAATATTGACGAAACAAACATGATAATTAACATTGTATTATGTTGTATCAAACTTCATCCACTACTAGTTGAAAAATGCAGATTTCGATATGATGAGTATAACAATCTATGATATAACCAAAGAGAAAAAAAACTACAAACAAAGAACACAAACGAACATTTATTCTGACGCTTGGAAACTATGATTGCTAAACATATTAAGAACATGAAATTAGTAAAATTGAATCGATAGTAAATCAAAGTGGAAAGAAGATAAATAAAAAATAGGGATAAATTGAGAATAACTTGTGTAATGGGTGATATACTCATTAGAGGAAAAGTGAGGACAAATTTTCATACCATTCAAATTGTAAAGAAATGATGTATTATTCATTATGAGGTAATGGGTGATTCTATTATCTTTAACCAACCATAATTTTTGATTACATTTCTTATTCCTTAGTACCTATAACCTTCAATCAAGCATGCTCTTAAAACTTGAGAAAATGTTTTTTAAGGGTCAATTAAACCCTGATAAATTTATTATTTAAAAAAAACAGTTAAGTATAAATGATGTGGATAAGTTTCACATCTCAACTGGTGAAATATACATGGAAATAAACGCACTATTTGTACTTAAGACCTAACTTATCATAAGGATAACATGTCAAACTTATGAGACCAACATACGCTATCTAAGTTGACCACAAAACTGATATCAAAAGCATTAGCAAACTTTAGTTTTTATCTTCAGTCAAACCACAATTATCAAAGTCATCATCATCGTACAAGTCTTTAATATAAGTCTCTCTCCGTTGTTCATACTGATACATGCTCTTCTTTCCCACACCAATACCATAATTTAGAGCTATTGTCAACCTTGAAGTTTGTTGATGCCATAAAACCTGCAGTTTCATTAAACATCTCTTCCATTTTACTATCAATATCCGTATTAACCGAATCATCAACCTTTTTAAGCGGTTTCCTATCATCATCCACAAGCACAAGTTTTCCAGCCAACATTCATCTTTCTAGGTCATTAATCTTTTTTGCTAGAGGGGTGATAGTTGGAGTGCCAAGAGCCTCAGATGTAGTCTGGTGAGCAGAAGAAACCACATTAGAAATGGCCCATTTCTTAGCCAACTTTGAATTCTCCTCATTTATACCTAGATCGTCATAATTTTCCACAATATTAAGCGCATCAAATGGGTTTAAATTACTTACCTCTTGTCTAGTGAATTTAATTTGCTTCTTTTTACCACTTGTCTTATTGGTAGGTTAGACCGGTCGGCAAACAAAATTAGACTTAATCTTTAAACCAACAAGAGGTCTACGAGCAGCTTGTATTGGCATCTTTTAATTCTTCGATACATCAAAGAAAATTTTCTTAGGACATTCATTCAGGACGTGACCAAATACCTTGCAATTCGAACATCTTGGAGGCTTCCATTCATGCTCAACATGAATAGTGCTCCTAGTATACCCCTCCCCCTCGAATTTTAGAATATCCATAACTAGAGTGTCTTTCAACTCTACATCAACCCATAGTTCAATCATTGCTCTTGCATAACTCGATCTACCCTGTGACTCCAAACACATATGAGTCATATAAGAATCGAGCATCAATGGGGTGCTTAGCTTGGTTGCAATAACACTCAAACCATCTTTCGTGAACGCGGTAATCAGAATGTCATGGAACTTAACCCAAACAGGAACATTACACACATCCTCCTTCATAATATTCGCATCCGGTGACCACCTTTTCAGGATTAGTGGCACGTTACGAATTAACTAAGGACCATTTTCAAGCATCGAGTTCATCTCATCATTGGAACTGAACTTAAAGAAAAACATACCATTGATGGTCATCATTGACCTGACAAGGCCATATTTGCTCCAAGGATTCTTAATTTAGTTTTCAACAATCGGAAGTACTACTCGTTTACCCAAAAAGAACCCATAAATAGAATTGAAAAACTGTTTATTAACAATACTAACCGACTCCTTTGAGATAACTACATCCGCCCCCATTACCAGCCGGTGCAGGGAATGTATGAAAGTTAACTTGTTTCCTACTCGATTCACCTTTCAACAATGTTGCAAAAGAAACATGTCCAATAGTATCATCTTTGCTTATTAACCACATATTGTATACCATCGTTTACCACATGTATACCATTACTGGTACCCAACGAAGTATCTTCATATGGTCTACTAACGTTTCCAAATAAAGACTAGCACCAAAATCATCAAGTTTGTCCTTGGTATTCACGGCTGTATGAGCTGTGTTCTCACCCATATATGTAGTTGTATTCACGGCAGTGTCACCCTTTTTTTGCTTTACACCCCTCTCGGACTCAAAACCCCTCTCTATAATCCTACATACATCCCGTAAACCCTAGCACAACATCAACACAAACACAACCTCGTACTACCCTTTAAGGATAACGAACCAAAAACAAACCAGCAAGAATATTTAAACCCTAGTAAGTGTTTAAAGGTATATCGGCTTCAATGAACAGTAAGGAGTTGTCACAGCCCCACATAAACATAATCGATAAATAAATAAGATCGATCAAACAGTGCTAAGAAACCCTAAACATCGATTATGATAACGAACCCTAAAAACAAATTTAAAACCCTAGCGTATTATAAACCCTAGCTACACAATGATTTGTATAAGATACTGAATCGGTTGTAGTAAGGTTTAGAGGAAGAATTAGGTTGAGAAAAATCGATAAGGGTTTTTTGTTTGGTCACCAAATCGTTAGAGGGAAGGAAGGGGTTATATTTTTTGTTTTTTTTGGTATCCATGTGCAAATTTGAGAAACTTTTACTACTAAACATTCGTTAAGGTGTCATTAAGATGTCGTTAGAGTGTGAATATAAGTTAATCCCTAAGCGTATGAAGTTATAACTACGCAATCGCCAGTACAACAAATATGTCTTTTTTTAACACTTTTTTTAACACATTTTTTAAAAATGTGTAAAACTATATTAGAGTGGTTTACACTTTTGAATGTGTATATAATTAACACAATAATAAATGTGAATTGAAGACATGTAAATAAAAATCTCAATTTTCACAGAGGGTCTATTTAATAGCAAGTTTTTCAAGAATTTTTTTGAGTTGTTAGCTTTTTATTTTAACCATTGAGCTTCTAGCAAATTATTATTTGATAAACTAAATTGGAGCTTTATTTTTATTTTTATTTTTTAAAAGATTACTCATTAAAACGCTTTTTCTTGAAGCGTTTAAAGTGTGAGAAGTTTTTTACTTAACGAAATTACACAATAACCCATGGCCCATGTCAATGTATGTGAGCAAAACACATCCATTTATTATATTCTATTTAAAATTCTAAACATATTTATATACAGTTCTATAAATCATTCATTCTTCTCTAAAATGAGAATTTCTATTTGCTATGAAATATGTATCATTAGTAATTAGTTATCCTATGACACAATTCTATTTAAATATTATTATTTGTACAATCTGATCTCTATTTTATTGTTGTAAACTGCAATGATAAAGGAGGTATGACTAGAAACCACCAAGGTGTAATACATGTAGTGTCTTTGGTCATTTAACTACTAATTGTGGCTTGAAAGAGGTAGTTGATGATGTTACAACAGTTAATAATGGTAAGGAAATCAATAGCAAAGCTGGTGACATAAATGAAAGTTTTGTAGAAATAAAGAGCAGGAAGAATGGAGGTATTAATGAAAAGGGGAACTGTAAAAGGCGGAAACACGATGGCTTATCATGCAAAGAGTAAAGGCAAAGAAGAAACTGTTAAAACTCCCCTTAAAGCAGTTGTGCAAGTGGAAAAAATGAAGGAGAATAAAGGTGTACGCAAGTCTGATGACAACAAGAAACACTAGATTATACATGATGATGTTTATGGCTGCTATGAAAAAATCTGCAAACTAATTTTCTTTTTTGAAGTGTATGATGTGAATGAACAGAATGAGTTGAAAAACATAGAAATTGTAGATGAATTATTGAGTAAGAATATAGACCCAACTGAAGAGGAAATGAGTGGATGGAACATTGATATGATAGCTTACTTTAAGACAAAGAAAAAAGTTTTAGAGGATTAAGAAAAAGGTTATAGATCTAATGTTGTTGAAGAGGAGGGTATACTTAATAATGATTCTGGTATTGGCCAAAGTATTGAAGGAAATGTGATAAGATTTGTGGATAATGGTGTGTTAGAGGATTGTTGATTGTTGTTAAGTCTTTTTATGGATTTTAAAGTAGGTACATTGAATATTAGAGGGCTTAGTTCCTCGGATAAATAAAAGAAGTGAAGATGTTAATTATGGAAGAAAAATTACAAGTTTGTGCAGTCTTGGAAACTCATTTAAAAATTAAGAATATTGACAAGGTTTTTAATAGTATTTCTAGAAGATGGAATTGGATAAAAATATGTAGTATTGTAAAAAAGGATGTTGGATAATGGTTGGATGGAATGGAGAGGATGTTAATGTCAATGTAATTTATATGGCCAGTCAATCTATGTTGTTAAGTATGGATGCTGTTTGTGGAAGTTTTAAAGTCTTTGCTTTTTTCATCTATGCTGTAAATGGAGGGTATGAAATGAAAGAGTTATGGAAAGATCTGCAAATTTACAGGAGGATTCTATAGGAGGATCAAATATGACTTTAGATATGACTAAGTTTAAGGATTGTATTAACCAAACTGAGATGGAAGATATCAATAACTATGGTTTATTCTACACTTGGACTAACAATCTGCATAAAGTCAAGAGTGGTAATCAAACTGGTATACTAAAATAGCTTGATAGGATTATGGGCAGTGAAGAATTTTTAAGTAAATTCAATCAAGCTTATGTTATATTTCTTCCATACCTAATCTCTGATCATTTCCCCACTATGATAGTTATTCCAACGAGTTTATAGGTGAAAAGGAGATCTTTTAAATTTGCAAATTTCATTCCTGATAAAGAGGAATTCATCCCCCTTGTGAAGCAGTTTTGGAAAAGTGACCTTGAAGGGTGTAATATGTTTAAAATGGTGAATATTTTAAAGAGTTTGAAGGGGCATTTAAAGAAGCTAGCTTGGAAGAATGGAGATATTTTTGAAAATGTTATCAAGTTGAGAAATGATTTTAAAGATGTTCAGATGAAGATTGATAGAGATCCTGATAATAAAGAGTTAAGAAAGAAGGAATGTTAGGTGTTAAAGGAGTATAGTGAGGCCATGAAAGATGAAGAAAAGCTCTTATTCCAAAAAGATTAAGTGTTAGGGATAGAAATAATGTTTTTTTCCATAAAACCTTGAAGAGTAGAATTAATAAGAACATAATTAAAGCTATAAATGATGAAGAAGGGAATAGATTTGAAAGACGTGATGTCACAAAGCAATTTGTGAAGCATTTTCAAAAGTTCTTGGGAGTGAATTTTGATCAAATGCAAGCTAACTGAAGAAGAGGCAAATTTTATGGTGACAGAGTTAAATGATGAAGAAATCAAGCTAGCAATGTTCCAAATTGATGATAACAAAACTCATGGACTATATGTTTGTCATATTTATTATTTAAAAAATCCTAGATTGTGATTGGTAAGGATGTGTGTTTGGCACTGAAAGAATTTTTTGACACATGAATGATTCTAAAGGAGATCAATTCAACTATTATCTCTTTGGCTCCCAAAGTTCAAACCCAATGAAAGTGGCTGATTTGAAACATATAGCTTGTTACAATGTAATTTATAAATGCATAAGCAAAATAATAACTGGAAGAATAAAAGGATGTTTGGATAAACTGGTTAGCAGAAACCAAAGTGCCTTTATCTCCAATAGGCATATCCAAGATAATATCCTCCTTGCTTAAGAGTTGTTTAAAGGATATGATAGGAAGAATGGCCCTAAAAGAGTTGTTATAAAGGTGGACATTCAAAAAGCTTATGACACTGTGAATTGGCAATTTTTGGAAGACGTTTTCGTTGGCTTTGGCTTTCATAGCAAAATGGTGAACTGGATCATGAAATATGTCTCTACTACCTCCTTTTCTATCTACATGATATCAATGGTGAATGTTGTGGGTACTTCATTAGAGGTAGATGCTTAAGACAAGGTGACCCAATCTCTCCTTATCTTTTTACCTTAGTAATGGAGATTCTGACTTTAATAATGAAAGAGAACGTAGAACAGGATAGGAAATTTCAATTCCATTTTGAGTGCAAGAAGTTGCAGCTTACTCATGTTTGTTTTGTTGATGACTTGCTTATGTTTTGTCATGTTGATAGAGCATTAGTAAGTGTTCTAAAGGAGGCTATTGAAGTATTTGCTAAGGTTTATGTGCTTATACCAAATTATAATAAGAGTACTATAATTTTTGGATGTCTAAATGAGGATGAGACGAATAATTTCAATCTTATCAAATTCTTTAACACATAATCATCAATCTCTAACCTTGTAATACCATTCTTTTCAAACCCCACACCATTTATTGGATGTACAAATCAAACAAAAACCTTCTCATTTCTGAAAAACCAAGGTCATGATTATTGAAACTCGCAACCATCGATGGTGGATGCTAGCGGCTGTGAGGTGGCCAGGGATGGTGGTTACGGTGGTGGTGGAGAAGGTGGTCGTAAGTCGCTGATGAGGAAGGTATTTTGGGTAATAAATTGATGTGAGAAATAAAAGGAGATGGTGGTGCGTAGAGTTATGGTGATGGTGGTTGGTTCATGACTTGATAGTTACGGTGATGATGATAATTCATTTCATCTAACTGTCTAGTTCTCTTATCTAAGTATAAGTAATCATTTGGGTAACATAAGTTATCATATACTACGTATTTGAGATAATTAATACTTTACATGTGACAATGTTAAAAGCATATCTGACTTTGAGCCGAGCTTTATAGCATAATTGTTAGACTTGGTTGAATTGGTTTGTAAATTATAGAGAAGATATATTATAATGGAATGGGCTATGATTTACTCCAACAGCTGTCGGCTGAGTGATGTTGGTTATAGAGAAGATCTATCATAATTAAGGCGACGGCGAAGGGTGGACGTGATGTTGGTTATGTTTTGAAGATGAAGGTGGTGGTGTATGTATACAGGGATATAAGGATGATGATAAGGGGTTGAACTTTGAAGAAGAAAATGATGATAAAGTTGTTGGGGTTTTAATATTATTTGTTATTTGTGTTAGTTTTTAAAAGAAAAATAAAAGAATATGGCAAATTTACTATTATACCCTCATTTGGATATCAAGTGAAGTGACTTAATAGCTGTTAATGACAGTCGTTAGAGTGAGAGACAAACGACAGAAAACGTTTCCCACTTAAGACGGACGGTGCATTTTTTCCGGTCAAAAGGCGATAGGCTGCGGTCAACGCAAACCACAAAGACAAACGGAGTAATTTACTCAAATTCAAATTTTACACTAAATCTGATTTTGTGTCCAAAAACATCATTACTATTGAATTGTTTGACAAAGTCGACCCATTTAACCCGTTTTGTATTAGTAGTTTTTTTATAAGTTAACTCATTACATTTACACTTAAAACATGACTTACATTAACAAAAAATATACAATATACTAGCACTACTTTTTATTTAATAGATAATAATATATCATTAAGAAATTTTAAAAAGAAACCCGTAACACGGATATTATAACTAGTAAGTAATAAAAAAAAAAGAATAAGTCTTCATCAACTTAGAAGATATTTAATAGCAATATTGAAACGTCAAATAGCCATAATATTCTCATGATGACATACTCAAGCATCAATTACAATCGAAAATAAAACCCAAAGGGCCTATATCTAGAGGCACGTACGCTAAATAAACACGCAAAAACTATTACAAGTTACGAAAGAACAAGTAACAATTTTTACAAGAATTGAAATTCTAGCATGGGGGCATATCGGGAGGTGGTGGCATAACTCTAGCGTTTGTGGTCTTCCCGTTCCTTACTATGAATACCATTCCCATTCCCCAGCTCACGTGTCGTTCAAGATGACAATGCATGAACCATACACCTGAAATCGATACAAAAATATGAGTATTTAATTTAGATCTAGATACATGCATGCTACTTTAAAATCGCAATATATACAGTAGTTCTTTAAAATGATGTCAAGTTCTATTTATGTACAATATAAATTTATACTAAGAATTGGTTGGCTATATACAAAATTAATACCTGGATTATCAGCTTTGAATCTAATGGCAGTCCAACCATTTTGAGGAACAGCAATTGTTTGCATCAAAGGAGGATCAACCAAGTTATAATTGGCAACATCTCGACTTCTTTTAAAGTTACCAATCCCTGCTCCAACAACGTAAAAACTATGTCCATGAAGATGCATAGGATGATCTATTCCTGCCATCAAATTTGTTCCTTGGAATACAAGCTCCACTGTCTCATTATGTTTCAAACGTAGCACATCAGTCCCAGTCTCTGGAAACTGCCATGAAGGGTCTAAACCAGTTTGTTGCGTGTAATTGAATTCGAATGGGGGGTTATCTGGAAAGTCATCTCCGTATACACCATTGTTTACTCCTCGGTAATACGCTTGGAGAATTGACGTTGATGGCATAACAAACGATATGTTGTTGATACTTGCTGCAAATCTGTTCCTGTCTGCAAAGTGGCAAAATTTGAGTTAGAACTAATAAGCTAAAACGTGTGAGATAAACTGTTCAGCTCTTTAACCACTGACCTGGTCTTTCACATGTCCCGTTCACGGCACATGGTAATAGATTGATGGATAAAGTGAATAGGAGTGTCTTTTTAATCGTTAATGGAACATCGATGGGGTGTTCATCGCTAGCTAAACTACGTAAGCTTGCAGTGAAGTTAAATGAAGCGTTACTATCGTCAAAAGCAGGAAGAGGAGGGAAAATTGGCGGGGATGTGGGAGTGTAGTTTCCAGTGTACTCAACGATGGCAGTGGTTGTTGTGTTGCTGAATGAACTACCCGGTTGGGCGTTAAAAAACTTAGATGCAATGTAGTAGTGGTTTCTAGGTTGGTTTGCTTCAAGAAGAATGTCTAGGGTTTGACCGGGGGATATGACGATGTAGGTGGATGTGAGTGGTTTGGTGTATGCTCCGTCAGTTCCGACCACAGTGAGTGAGTGGTTGGCAATGCCGAAGAAGGCAATGTTGTTCATGGCGGCATTGACCATTCGGAGCAAGTATGTTTTTCCTGACTCGACTTGGATCCTATTAGTTCCTACAAACAAAAATAGGCAAATTAAATTTTAGTGAAACTTGTCCTAGGTAGCTACATATAATTATCATACACCTTTCTATTGTTTTTCAAACTTAGAGTTGAGTATTGTAATTTTTTTTGATAAAACTAAATAGAAATAAACCTGCAGCTGAGCAATTGTAGAAATCGCCAGGTTGACCATTGATGGTAAGAGCATCGGCGTTGGCTGGATCTACTCCGGTGCTGCCGAACTCTTCAAAGACATTTTGTATATCATCGTTCCACCATTCACCTGCATTTATTATTTTTAGAAAATAAACATGTATATTTAAATTAGGCTCATCCATGTGTCCTCCGAACACAAGATAGTGAGTTTAAGTCTCGTTAAAGATTAGTAATGAATAGAATGGTAAAAGGTAAAAACCTATGATCATGGGGACTTCGGCATCAGGTTGACGAAAAGGGTAAGTAGTTCCAAGCCTAGGTAAAATGTAGATTAAGCCATGAACGGTGGCTCGTGACCAGTCACTATGTGCATGCCACCACAACGTGCCTTCTTCGTCGGAAAGAAAGACCATCTGAGTGAAGTTACCCCCTGGTTTGATCGGGCATTGCGTCACAAACTCGGGTCCATCTGACCAAGGATACCTTGGCTGTTTCACTCCATGCCTATAAATTTTAACAAACTTGATATCATTTTTTTCCTTAATACCCAACATAAAATTAAAAAGAAAGAAAATCTAATATTTATACCAATGAATTGTAATATTGTGGTCACCCCTATTGATTACATCAACGATGACTGTGTCTCCTCGACGAGCAGTAATGGTTGGTCCCGGGAATTCCCCATTAACCGTTAGTAGTTGCTTGTTCGTGCAAAGCCTTGTGTGGTTCGTTTCTTGAACCTGAAATGGATTTGAGTTTATTAGATTAGCTAGAGCTTCTACTAAATATCGCCATATTACAATAAGATTAGCAAGTTTTAAACACTTGAATTAAGTAGAAAGCTTGCCACAAAAGTATATCGAAGTGTAGCGGCTTGTGCATGGATGAAAGAAAGAATTATAAGAAACCCTAGAGCTTGGAAGCTCATATTCATTTCTATCAATGATGTTATCAAAAACCCTAGCCTGACTTCGTATTTGTTTTAATGATGTTCTTTTTGCCAGAATGAAGAGCATGTATATATACTAGAGTTTTTTTCAAACTTAGTTCTTTGGTTTGCACGTTTTCTCATCTTTTGTCTCTCCTTTTAACTTTCTTTCACTGTTTGTCCCAATTTTTATTAAATCTTGCACAGTTAGCCCCTCTTGCAAATGGTCGTTACTCTGGCTGTTAACTCTCCTAACGTCATTACAACTGTCACGTCTTTTGGTCAAAAGTCATTAGCATATAACTTACTCAAAACCAACTACCACCGCCCACACCACCCACTGCCACCACCGCCCAACACCACTGCCACTTACTACTACCACTACCACCAACTACCACCACCGCTTACTACTACCACCACACCCACTACCACCACCGCCTACCACCACCACTCACTACGGGTGGTGTTGGTGGTAGTGGTATTGGGTGGTAGGGTGTTAATCAAGTCAGGTTCGGGTCAAAGTTAAAAATATTTTGCTAACTCGGGTTTGGATCAACCCGTTTGATCCGAATAAAGTTTTTATAAACTTTTAATATATTTTTATAATCATCTAAGTTTAGAAAAAAAGCAATTTTACGGCCATTTTACACATATTCAGGTTGATCAAAATGTGAATGAACCCAACTTGAATATACCTGACCCGAACTTGACTAACCCTAGTATAAACAAAATCGTGTCAAAGTTGGGTCGAAAATTGTTCTACAAGATGCACATTAAAGAAAACTATTACTGTTTTCACTTATAAATTTTTATAAAATGATAATTTTATCGTTTACTAATTAATAAGTTTTTTCTTTAAAACTTGTAATAATAATTTTAAAAACAAATAATATGGCAAAATAACTCAAATTCTCATATTTACTTTCACTAATATAAAACTAGAGCGCGTTTAGAACTGGATTTGAATTTGATTTATTTGGATTTAAATTTAGTTTAGAGGTAAGAGAAAAAAAATATTTAAATAAAAAAAATTAAAAAGATGAAAAATGTGTATATGTGTGAGAGATATAGAAAGAGATATAAAAGTTGAGTGTGTGAGAGAATGTAACTACAAAACCTACCTTTCGTGCCTGCAATCGGTCTTGTAGGCCTAGTTCTACCATTAAAAAGTAAATTAACTTAACAAAAAATTAAATTTCTGACCCAAAGCAAAACATACACCAAATCACCATTACCAAACATACCCTTAGTTTAGGACTACTAAGAAAAAATTTGAAAATATAATGTGTGGGGGTTGATTTACATGACAAATCATATTCTCGATCATTAAATTAAATGACAAACGGTAATGTCGATATCCTTTTGAAAGTTATGATATGTCTAAAAAACTTTCAAGCTATTTGTGATGATTTTAATATCACGGCTTGTGGTCGGAAGAAAACTAGATTAATTTTGATGTTTTTGAGTCAATTGTTATCTAGTTATAGTCATGTCCTCTTTTAGAGTAGTTGTGCTTGTTATATTAACTGTAGGATGGTAAAGGTTTTATGTGTTTAATCATTAAGTTCAGGATACATAAATAGGATACAAACCCTAACCAACTAATATAAACTCGGGCTTGAGCCCATTACAAAATAATACGACAAACACTCTCCCGCAGTTAGAGCGGGAGGACACCGGATGCTCAAACTAGTGCGAAATTCTTTAAACAAAGATGAAGGCAATCCTTTAGTGAAAATATCCGCATACTAATAACGTGAAAGAACATGAAGAACTCGAACCTGACTAACACCAACCAAATCTCGAACAAAGTGAATATCTATCTTTATATGCTTCGTACATTGATGCTGAACCGGATTAGAAGACAAATAAATACCAATGACATTATTACAGTAAACAAGCGTAGCGGAAGACAAAGGTGTATGAAACTCACGTAGAAGATTCCTCAACCAACAATTCTTAGCAACAATATTAGCAACTCCACGATACTCTGCATCTGCACTAGAACGAGAAAGCGTCGATTGACTCTTGGATGACCAAGAGAGTAAGTTGTTGCCAAGAAATACACAATAGCATGAAGTCGATCGCCGAGTAGTAGGACAACCAGCCCAATCCGCATCCGAATAAGCAACCAAAGATGTAGTAAAAGATGAAAATAACTGTAACCCATGATCTAAAGTACCACGAACATACCTCAAAATCCGTTTAAGAGACGAGAAATGAGGCACCCGAGGATCATGCATATAAAGACAAACCTGTTGTACTGCATACAAAATTTCTGGGCGAGTAAACGTAAGGTACTAAAGAGAACCTGCAAAGACTCCAATATAATGTCGAATCAGAAATTGGATCACCATCATCTCCTACTATAGACTCAGTATCAACATGAGCCCGACAAGGCTTGCAATTAACCATATGAGCTCGCTCAAGAATTTCAGTAGCATATTGCGCTGAGATAAGAACATCCCTGAAGAATCACGTGTTACAGAAATACCCAAAAAATAATTAAGTGAACAAAGATCTATTATAGTGAACTCCTGATGCAATGAAGCAATAATCTGCTTTAACAAAATCTCAGATGAAGCAGTAAGAATAATATCATCAACATACAATAATAAATATGCAGTGTCAGTCTCCTCTCGATAAATAAATAATGGTGAGTCACAGTTACTATGATAAAACCAAACACGAGTAATATAAGCTGCAAATCGCTAAAACCAAGCCTGATGGGCCTGCGTGAGCCCATAAAGAGACCGTTGTAACAAATAAACATAGTCATAATGTGTAGAATCCCCAAACCTTAGAGGCTGATGCATATATACCGTCTCGGATGAATCACCATGTAAGAAGGAATTCTTGACATCAAGCTAATGAACTGGCCAATCTCGAGAAGTAGCTAAACCAAGGACAGTCTGAATAGTATCGGTTTGATAACCTGACTAAAGGTCTCATCAACATCAATACCCTTTAACTGCATACTACCATTCGCTACAAGACGAGCCTTATAACGACTAAGAGTGTCATCTGGTAAGTACTTATGGCGAAACAACCACATACAACGAACAATATTCGCGTCTGTGGGTCGGGGAACTAAAGTCCAAGTGTCATTTTTAATAAGCGCATTATATTCATCACACATAGCTTTTTGCCAATTTGGATCATTAAACGCATCAGTATACGATTTTGGTAAAGGTGAAATGGAAAACACATGAAGACTAAGACGCTGAGTAAGACGATTAGTCCCGACACGAAAATGTATGACCATGAGATGAACTGAAATCGGGTTTAGGTTAGGCTGTTGTTGTGGAGGTAACGTAGTATTAGTGTTGTTGGGGGGTGGAAAACTAGTCGAATCAATGGCAATAGGGGATTGGCGAATAATGTTATAAATAACATTAGACGACTCTTCCAAAAAGGTATATGAGGGAGGCGAGGTAGGCGTCATTGACCCAAATGGAAATACCGTCTCGTCAAAAGTAACATGGCAGGAAATAATGATTTTATTGGTGTTTAGATAAAGACAACGGTAACCACGATGATTGAATGCATGTCCCAAATATATGGAGGCTGTAGCATGGGATTCAAGTTTGTGAGTGGTATAAAGGTGAGGGTAACAAAGACACCCAAATGTACATAAAATGATATAGTCGAGTGTGGTTCATGTTGATCCCACTTCAATAGATCGAATTCCTTAAGCTTGTTTTAGGTTTAGTTATATTAGATAAATCTAACACAACTATAGTAGAAGCTTTGTTTGAGAGTATTAAAGATTATGCGAAATCTAATCTTTAATATTAAGAAGAATTATTAATGAAATAGTAATTCAATGAACATACAATTTAACAAATAAGCTCCAATATTATTAATGGTAATAATATGAATACTTTCAAAGTATTAGGGTTACAAAGACCTTGAAGCTATTAATGATATCGAATTATACGTCTAAGATTTTTTCAGATGATTATTGATTTTTTTTAAAACTTTATACCCTAGGACCTCCTTTTTATACACCAAGGAGTCATAGTCGGCTTACAATACTTTCCTAACTATCTATAATCTTTTCCATAAACAAAATAACAAATACATATCATATAAGCAGTACAAACTAACTTCAAGCAGTCTTAATCTTTGAGCAGTCTTAACCTTGAGCAGTACTAATATTCACTAGCAGTAGTAAACACTTAGCATATTTTCTTTGAAGTTCATGAGCAGCACTAAATCTAGCTGAGCAGCATTAACACAAACATGAGCAACAGTAATTCAATAGCATCAAGAACACTTTTAATCCTAACAATCCTCCCCTAAACTTGATATTCTTCTTTAAAATCATTAAGTTTTTTCATTTAAAGCTTCATCAACACTAGGAGGATGCTTTCAAACACTTCTTTACTTCTTAAGCTGTTTCATGATGAATTTAACAAGCTGATAAGCCATTTCACTTTCATATTCAATTATAAGCTTCTTTTCCAACATCATTGAAAGTGTAGGTGGTGTAAGGGGATACTTCTTCTCTATCTGGAATGATTTCCATTAACTGTTTAAGCTCTATTGTTTCTATGTCATCTTCTACCTTTTGCTTCTTTATAATCTCTTGTATCAGCTTTGTTCCTGCTCTCTTTTCTTTGCCTTCCACCAGCTCTATTCTAAAGTTTTCAAATGTATTTACCCTTTTAAATGCTCTGTCAAACATCTCTTGGATAGAATCAAACTCTTTCAACTTCAAATCTTTGAGCTTGTATCCTTCCATGTTCTTTAGGTAAGTACACATTACCTTTCTCTGTTGAGCTTTTGTTCGTGGTTTTTTTTTTTCTCTTTTGCTCTTTTAGCTACAAAATGCTTTCTTCTTTTCTGTAAGAGTTGTTGAAATAATGTAGCATTTTCTTCAATAGACAACTCTTCTTGTTCTTGTGCTTCCATTCTTTCAGCCAATTTATGATCAACATCAATCTTTGCCTGTATATAATCCCATGTTTCAATCAAGGCAATGTTTGCTTCTTCTACTTTTTTAGCTTTCTCTTTTGCAAGTCTTTCTTCTTCATCAAATGCATCTTGTAAATTTAAAGCAATTTCTTCATCAAGCCTGATTTGATCTTTCTTGTTCATAGGCTTCACAGGTTCTATCAATATTTCTTTACCTTTGCCCTGTGATTGTTGTGAAGATATTGTTGTTGTAGAATTACCCAGCTATGATATAACAACCTCTTTCTTCTTGGGTTTTGTACTTTTCATTTCTTTAAGTGCTTGAGCCAAAGTAATATCATCAACAGTTGTAATTGTAGCAGTAGTTATTGTAGCGGCACTAACAGTTGTTGCAGCACTATCAGCACTAACTATATCACCAGCAACACTAACTTGAGTAGCATCAATAATTAGCTTAGTAGTGTTAATAACTTCAACTACTTCTTCAACAACATTAACTTCATCATTTACTTCTTTAACAACAACTTCTTGTTCTGCAACAAACACCTCCTCGCCATATAAAACACCCACATCATGAACACTAACCAGAGTAATTTCTTCATCTGCATCAATAGCATCAATCCTCCCCTATTTGGATGCATCCTCACCCAAACTTTCTTCATTACCAGAGGATTATACCCTAGCAGTCAAACCAACTTTGTATAATCTCTTCAGCCTATGAGTTCTTGACCTATTTTCCTTTTCAAGCTTTTTGAACTTCCTTTTCAAACTATCAATCTCATTATGTTGAGTGGTCTTTGTCTTCTCCAAATCAAGAACCCAGTTTTGTAAAGTGGTACATAGTGCTATTAATTCATTATGTTTAAGACTATCTTCGTCACTTCGAAGTTTGTTACCTCTTACGAGTAGTGAATCATTGGAATGTTTAGATACACTCTCAAACCTAGTTTGAGCAGTAGTATCCCCCATGGTTTCTTGGCACCAGGGACCACCGCCTGAATTAGTTCCTTGGGAACTAGATTCATTAGGTGTTGCCTTAGATTGGGTCTTATTTATGTTACCACTATCCTGCTCTGCTTCTAAGCTAGAAGAAGTAGTGGCAGCCCTCACCAAACTGTCACCCAACCCCTTATGGACAGCCTCATCTGGAACATTTTCAATAGGATCACTAGGCTGAGGTACCTAAGTGTCCTTTCTTTTAGGCTTCCTAGGTTGTTGATTCTTTTGAGGTTGAGTTGATGGTTGAATAATGGTGGGTGTGTGATGGGGATCAGTTGGAATTGCTAAACCTTAACCCAATTGTGATTGGTTTTGTACCACCATTATTTGAAACAAAGGTGTTACACTACCAAAAAAATCTTTGCCTACCCTTCTCATATTAACAAAAATCTTTTTAGTGTGAGAGGGTGTAATATATTTTCTCTTATGAGTTGGCAGCTCATCAAGTTATTGGTCCAAAAATATTTATACAAACCTTGGATACATCAAAAATTTACCAGACAAATTATCTAAGTTTCTAATCATACTATCAAAAATGAATTTTGAAAAATTAAATTTCTGGTTTGTAGCTAAGCAAATAATGGCAGACGCCATAGTACTACTAAACTTATTCCAGGCAATAGTCTTTGGACTTAGACACTGTAAAATAGTATGAATTAGAAATTTCCATTATGGGGAAAAAATAGTTTATAAAAAATTAGTTTTTGTGAAATTTTCTCATACCTCATCAATGTAAGTTGTTCAAAAATGGTAGAATTAGGTAAACAATCAATACCTTCCTCAACTGCTAGTTGAAGATCTCTTCTAACAGATGATTCAGTGATGATTATCTCCTTGCCATCTACTAGGGCATGTAACTGTTCTTCCCCATTGATAGTTTTGGCCATGATAGTAGACCAGAACTGTTCAATGCAAGAAATATATATAGTAGGATTAATGGTTAGTTTATACCTTATAGGGTGTGCATTTAAAAAATCCACAATTTGTTCAAACCCATCACTCTCTGTGGGTTTAGAAAAAAATACGACCATATTATGAGTATCTGCAAACTTTAGGGTCGCCATTTATGTTGGGTTTTGATAATGGATAATAAAATTGAGTTAGGGTTTGTAATTAGAGAGTATATGAAAGAATGAAATCGATTAAATGATTGATTGAAACCCTTAATCAATGTATTTAGAAAAAAATACCCTCAACAACCCAGTAGTAGTAACTCGGCAGTAGTAAGTTATGCATAGCATCATTAACTTTGAGTCACCAGCATTAACTCCAATTCCATTCCAAACAGCATTCCCATCATCAATCTAACACTTTTCTTTGCTTATCCTGCAAAATGTTAGTCCAAAAACCAAGAAAACACAAGCCATAACAATTTTCACAATTATCACAATATTAATTATAGCTAATAGTATTAAGTAGAACTAACAGTAGAAACTTAGCAGTATGAAGTATAACCAGCAGTACTAATTATACTTAACAGCAGAAACTTTTAATGACATGAATAACAGTACTAATTCATACAAAACTCTACAAAAACATAAAGAGATAAAAGACTTTAAAGATTTAGCATTCCAATACTAGCAATCAAATATTGAAACCTATTTACATCAAAAGCTTTTGTAAGCAAATCTGCAACATTCTTATCAATATGGATTTTAACTATTTGAATCAATTTCTTTTCATTGCAATCTCTAATAAAATGATGTCTGATCTCTATATGCTTTGTTTTTTAATGAAAAACAAGATTTTTAATTATGCAAATAGTACTGTTATTGTTAATAAAAATCTTGGCATGCATAAAATTATACCCATAATCAGGTAGTTAATTCTGAATCCAAAGCACTTGTCCACAGCAACTTAAAGCAGCCACATATTCAGCTTTTGTTGTGGAATTTACAACCACTATCTATTTCTTGAACTGCCATGATATTAATCTACATCCAAAGAATTGACAACCTCCTGTTGTAGACTTCTTATCCAAGCTTGCTCTAGCATAATCACTATCAGTGTATGCTAGCAAATCAAAAGGAGAATCTTTTGGATACTAAAGGCCCACTTTTGGTTGACCTTTTAAGTACCTAAAAATCCTTTTCACAACATGAAGATGTAAAACCTTTGGATTGACTTGGTATCTAGCACATGCACACACTGCAAACATGATGTCAGGTCTTGAAGATGTAAGGTACATCAATGAACCATTCATTGACCTATACATATGAACATCCACTTCTTTACCATCTTCATCCTTGAGCAAAGGCTTTTGAGTTTCCATTGGTGTGCTTGCAGTCTTGACTTCTGCAAACTCAAATTTCTTTAAAATATCAGCAACATATATATCTTGACTAATAAATATGCCATCCTTCTTCTGCTTCACTTGTAATCCCAAGAAGAATGTAAGTTCTCCCATAGAACTCATCTAAAATTTCTCATGCATCAACTTCTCAAATGCAATGCATAGCTCCTTCTTTGTTGAACCAAAGATGATATCATCTACATAAATTTGGACTAGCAAAATATAACTTTTGTGCCTTTTAATGAATAAGGTCTTGTTAATTTTCCCTCTTTGAAACCCATTGTCCAACAGATATGTTGACAAGGTTTCATACCAAGCTCTAGGAGCTTGATGTAGTACATACAATGCTTTTTCAACCTTGTATACTCTATCAGGAAAGTCTGGATCTTCAAATCCTAGTGGTTGACATACATACACCTCTTCTTTAATCTTCCCATGGAGAAAAACACTTTTTACATCCATTTGATATACCACAAAATCTTTAAATGAAGCATAAGCTAAAAATAGCCTAATTGCTTCAATTCTTGCAACAAGGGCAAAGACTTCATCATAGTCAATCCCTTCTTCTTATGTGTACCCTTGAGCAACCAATATTACTTTATTTCTTATCACAATTCCCCTTTCATCCTTTTTATTCCTGAAAACCTATTTAGAGCCTATAGCCCTTTTTCCATTTGGTAAATCCACTAAAGTCCAAACTTCTTATAACTTGAATTGTAGAAGCTCTTCCTGCATAGCCTCTATCCAGCTTGGATCCTTCAATGCATGAATTACCTTTTTGGGTTCTTCCTGTGATAAAAAGCAAGCAAACAAGCAGTTTTGAAGGTCTTTATGGTTTGTTCTTTGTTGAATAGTACTAACAAACCCATGTTCCTCCAAATTCTTTGACATCTTTCTTGTTTGTGTAGATGATTGCAAATCTCCAATCACTTGATCAAGAGGATGATCTTTATGAATTCTTGTAGTTGGAATAGGACTGACTTGAATTGTTGTATCCAAATTGTTCATGTCAGCCTCTGCACCATTATTTTCATCATTACTTGAGTGGTCAAATATGCTATAATCTTCCAAAGCAGGCATATTTGAATCAAATAGAAGTTCAATGCTTCTTTTTCCACCAACAGCATTAACTTCATTTGTGCCAGCAGCATTAACATTGTTAGTGTTGTTAACATTATCTTCCTTCTCTTGATCATTACATTCACTATCTTTTCTTGGATCTTCATCAACCTTCTTTCCATCATTACTTGAAGGCTTGGATCCATCATCATGAGAACTATTTGATTTTTGAGAAAATGGTGGATCAGCAGTCCATAATGGTAGCAAAATATAATCTTTGCCAGGTACTGTCTTCATTCTAGCTTTACCTGCATCATCACATGCTTTTGCACCTGCATTACCATTAGACTGATTTCCTGCAAAAACTGGCTTATAATTCATTGACTTTGTTAGTGCATTAATATCAAAAAGCCAATTTGGTCCACTCCCTACAATATTAGGTGTATTCTTACTAAACTGGACATGCAAGTTCTCTTCAACTATCCTACTTCTACTATTAAATACTCTAAATGTTTTACTATTGATTGAGTACCCAACAAAGAATTCTTCATCAGCCTTACCATCAAACTTGCCTAAGTGATCTTTGGTATTGAGAATTATAACAGGACACCCAAATGGTCTCATAAAGCCTAAAGCTGGTTTTCTACCAAGAAAAAGTTCATAAAGGGTCTTGTTATGAGGCTTAATTACTAATACCATATTTTGCACATAGCAAACAGTATTAACTGCTTCAGCCCAAAAAGTAGCAGGTAGCTTAAAATCAGCTAGCATTGTCCTAGAAGCCTCAATTAATGTTCTATTTTCCTCTCAGCTACTCTATTTTGTTAAGGAGTTCTAGCTACACTAAATTCTCCTCTAATACCTTTTACTTTCACAAATTGATTCATCCTCCTTATTCTTAAACTCAGTTTTCCATTGTCCCCCTAATTACCTGTACCCTTCGATCTATTAGATCTTTCTTCTCCAGTTTAAAGTCATAAAATGCCACTAGTCTCATCCTTAGTAGCTAGAAAGAAAACCCAACTAAACCTACTATAATCATCTGTGACAACTAGGCAATACATCTTTTTCATTAAGCTGTTTGCAAATGTTAAACCAAACAGACCCTATGCAACATATGGGTAAAGTTGGTCTGGTTGAACTTATTACTATTTTGGACTTACAAGAAGCTCTATGTTGCTTTCCCTTTTGACAAGCAACACATGTTTGATTATTTTCAAAAAGTTTTGAAGGTAAACCTCTTACAAGATTTCCCTTAACCAGTTTATTCATAGTTTTGAAATTTATGTGTCCAAGCCTCCTATGCTAAAGTTTAGATTCATCAGATGTGGCTTTTGCAAAGAGACAAGTTAGACCTCCTTTAGGAACAATATTCTTTAAATCAACACTATACATATTGTTCTTTCTAGGAACTTTAAGTAAAACATGACTTTCATCAGTTAACTTAAAGTTTAGAGATAAAACAATACATTCAGTGTCATTAAAGAGAACACTATTCTTTTTGTCACACATTTGTGAGACACTAAAGAGGTTAAACTTTAACTCTCTTACAAAATACACATTCTTAAAATCTAAATTACCAGTTTTGATTGTACCTCTGCCTGTGATTTTCCCTCCTTTGGGGTTACCTCCAAAGGCAACATATCCTCCATCAATTTCTTCAAAGTCAGTAAGATAGGACATGTTCCCTGTCATGTGCCTTGAGCATCCACTGTCAACCACTTATTTTTCCTGCAAATCTTGCTGTGGATTGCCCTGCACATAAGGTAAGAAAATCAGTCTCTTTTGGGGACCCAAGCCATCACTGACTTGGATCTGCCTTGTGCATCAATATAATCAAATATTTTAAAATTCATTGATGCACTGTTGTGTTTAGAAACATGGTCTAAAACTTTAGTCTTTGGTTTCCAAACACCGAAAGCTGAGGCCTTAAAAAGCAATGACATGAATTCCCTTACACATCATTACATACTTTTTGGCCTAGCAGTATTAACATTGTTACCCCTAACAAGAATAAACTTTTGATTACTATTTTTAGTTGTTGTTTTGTTGTTAATAGGCCTTCTAACAGTTGAATGTGCTTTATTAAAAACATTTGTCATTGGTTTTGCACTATTCACTTTTGTTCTGGGTTGAGCAGTATTAACTGGTTTAGCAGTAGTAAGTGATACTAGGCCTGACCTCATTAATACTGCTTTTGGAACCATGTTCCTTTTAGGATTGGGGTGAGTCATTCTAAAAAAATTCTGGTGATTCACTCTTTGAGTATAGTTCCACACTGGTTTTACCATCTTTTTATTATTAAACTGTCTCTGATGGTTATCACAATCATACTGCAGGTGATCAAAACTTCCACACACATAGCAAGCTTTGTTGATCATCTCAAAATTACTCCCTAATCTTTGAGACATCATGAAATTCTAGTTTCTTTGATTTCCTCTAGGACTATGTGTGTTCAGCCTATTTTGATCACCTTGTTTATTAGTTGTTTTCCTAGGAGATTTTACTTGCTCTTTAGATTTAACAAACTCTATTTTAGAAAAACTAGGTTTAACAGTTTTCTTCTCTATCTTAGGCTTTGATACAGCTTCATCCTCACTATCTGATATCCAATCTTCAATAAGTGGGGGACCAAAGTTCTTCCTAACAACCTTAGGCTTGTCTGCACTAGCCTTAGCTTCACTAGTCTCAACTACAGGCTTCTTAACTGTAGGCTCACTAACTATAGGCTCATTCACAAACTCTTCTAGACTAGAGAATGACAAATCAGGTTTTGGAGGCATAAAGTTTCATGTATAGGGAGGTGGAACAACATTATACCCTAAACCTGTTTTGCACTTATCAACTATCTGATAGTCTATATTAGTTTGCTTAAGCTTTTAGATGAATTCTTAAAATTTTCTACTGTTAGCTGAATTTCATCCTTTTATTTTTGAGCCAGTTCCAACTTCCTTCTAAGCTCTGTAATGGCTACTTCTCTTAAATGAATCTCACATTTTAAGACCTTGATATCTTCCTCATAAACATACTCATTTTTCTTATAAACTAGAAGTCTTGCTTCTACAGACTCTAAACCTGTTTTATAAGCAATAACATTTAACTTAGACGTCCTTAAGTCTTTTAATAGTTGTTCATTTTGTTCTTTAAGAATTTTAACATTTTTCAAACAAGATGATGAACAGTTTGAATAAGTAGATACCTTAGAGTTAGAACTTGTAGAAGAGTAATCCATGAGTGCAAAGTTAGTTGGACCTTCTTCTGCTTGAATCACTCTAATCATAACCAGCAACCATCACACACACCAAAGTCATTAGAAGTAGTTTGGCTCCAATGGGCACAACCCTTCTTGTGTTTTCCCTATTCCTGTTTTCTTGGTTCCTTGGATCCCTGCACTCCTTTGCAAAGTGTCCCCTTTTGTGGCAGTTGTAACACTCCACCTTGGACTTATCAAACCCAATGGTCTCAGTACCATTCACATAATACTTTCTTCTAGTGTTCTTTAAGAATCTCTTTTCCCTCATTGTTAGCATAGCTATCTGCCACGTTAAATCCATCTCTTCTAAATCATCAGGATTAATTTGTTGCAAGTCCTCATTGTCAAGTTGTGGACTGTTTGGTTGACTTGCAAAGAAAGCACATATGACAGCATCACTCAAGTTGTCAATTGTTGTTGAGTTAACAGTAGTAGCTTGGTGCTACAGATGTAGCACATGAGTAAGCTCCATTTGTAACTGCTAGTTGCTGTATGACGAGACACAAAAGGCTACGTTTTGTGTCTTTGTGCTTGAGCTTGATGTTCCTTTGACCTCTGGTTCATAGATCTTCAGGTTATTATAAAGATCATCCAGGCTTAATGTATCTATCTCAGGCTTGTTCCTCCACACAATGGTATGTGTGTTCCACTCTGATGATAAACTTTTTAAGAACTTCTGATTCATATCTTCTTGTGAGATACTTTCACCATGAATCTCCAACTGACTGATAAGCTTTTGAAGGCTATCAAAGGTTTGATCTAACACCTCTAAGCTAGATGCAGTAAAATTTTCCATACTGCCTTAAGAAATACTGCTGCTTTAGAAGATTCCTTGAGTCTTTTATAGCACATTCCGCTCCGAAACCTCTTCTCAACAGCTCAGCAATGAATTGAGCACTTGAGGAAGTAAACTTAAATTTGATGTCCATTTGGGAATGCCCATCAAAAAGTGCATTTCTTGCCTTCAAACTCTAACCTCCGTTGAGTCACTCTTCAGCAGTTGTAGGAGCAATTGTAGTCTCAACACCTTTAACAACTTTTGTTATTGGAGGTGCATTACCATTCTCTATGACTTCCCATAGAGAATAATCAATCATCTGGATGTACTGTTCCATCCTCATCCTCCAAAGCTCATACTCACCTGGTTTGAGCATAGGCACTTTTGATGCAGCCACCATATGTGTTGAGTCTTGATCCATCTCTTTGTAACAAAGAGATCTTGTGTATTCAAACAGGTTCTTCTTATTCAAAGCTTCTCAACAAGCTCTGATACCACTTGTTGATCCCACTTGAATAGATCTTGAATTCCTTAGCTTGTGTAAGGTTTAGTTATGCAAGATAAATCCTACACAACTATGATAGAAACTTTGTAAAATATATCAAAGATTATGCGAAATCTAATCTTTGATCAATAAGAAGAATATGCAATAGAATAGTAATTCTAATGAACACACAGATTAACAAACAAAGCTTCAATATATTAATACGAATACTCTAACTAGTATTAGGGTTACAAAACCTTGAAGCTATAACGATATCAAAACAAAAGATTTCTAGATATCAAACTCTATGCCCTAGGACCTCCTTTTATACACCAAGGAGTCCTAGTCGATTTACAATATATTCCTAAGACTTAGAATATTCTCTATGATCTATTCTATAAATAACTAATACTTATCACGTAAGTAATCTTGATCTCCAATCAATCTTTATCCTTTCTTCTGTCTTTATCTATTATCTTCTGACAGTGGAAACTCTTTCAGCAGTCTTAATCTTTGAGCAGTTGTAACTTTTGTACTAGCAACATTAACTTAGCACCAGCAGTAGTAATTTATACATCAGCAGCATTAACTATGTACAAGCAGTAGTAACTACTTAGAATAATTTCTTCAATCTTTACCAGCAGTACTAACTTTACACTAGCAGTACTAACTTTATACTAGCAGTACTAATATATACTACAGTAGTAATTGTGAACTACCATTACTAACTTATACTAGCAACACTACACCAACTAAGCATATTATTTACATTAAAGTTAATGAACAACACTAACTTTTGCTTTAGCAGTAGTAATACAAACCTTAGCAACAGTAACTTCAAGATCATCATAGAATTCTTTTAATCTCACAAAGTAGTATGAAGGACTTTCCCAATGGTATCCTTTCTATGCACTCGCATTTCCCTAACTGTCTACAGCGATACTTACATAAGTTGGTATTCCTAAAGCCTAAACTCCCACATTCATCCACAAGAAGCAACAGTAATAGATTCTACCCTTCTACTTTCATGCAATCATAATAAAAAATACAAGGACGGTTACCTAGCATGTTAAGGATAAAGCAAGACAAAAAATTAAATCACACAACACATAGACATAATGAGTGATTAATGAATAACACTCTTACTTGATTAAAACATGGATAAAAGGTAGTTACAATAGGGTTTGAGGCCCTAAAAATGACCTTTAAAGTTGCTACAAAGACTATGGTTCGTCTCCCTAAAGTTAAACAAACTAACCACTTAAAAAAACCCGCTAAACAAAACGGATTATACTATATAGAGTTGTCGATGCACGACGTCAGCTTGTACTCCTGACCCGGTCGCCACGTAGAACGCTTCCTAGATTCCTTTTTAAGTTGCCCCACGTTCCTAGAAAGCCAATCGACAAAATCTGAAGTTCGTCAGCTAAGATTGATGCACGATGGTGTGTGCTTTATCTTGCCCCCGGGAAAAAAAAAACCGGCCGTCTCCGGCCACTGTTTGCAAAAGTTATCATGAGATTTGGTGTAGGTCCATAATCTTGACCGTTTCTTCTCCGAATGAGCCCAAGTCATGTGTATTTCCTCCAAAAGCCATCCAAGTGCTAAAAACCTGAAAACAAACGATTAAGCATATAATCTGGGCATATTTGCATGATTTAAGGGGTTAAATGACCTCTGCTGAAACAGACAGACGACCCCCATAAAGGTGACGGCCCCCAGATATATTTGGGGGCCGCCCGAACATTTATGGGACCGCCACCAGTGACCCCAAAACACGTTTTTTGTTCAAAATCATTTTGTAACTTAACTGTAGAACATAGGACTTTAAAAAGTTGTTCCAGCACATAAATTTCGTGTTTTAGACATCATTTCTACTCTTACGACTTAGACAAACATAAGTTGACACTTCCAAGTTCTTTTGAGAAAATTTTCCTTCAAGCTAGTATACGAAGTATATTTAATAACAAAACTAGTACGAATCAAACAACAAAACACTTTTCATATTTAATCCCCCTTCATGGGTAATTTGATACATGGATCGTACTCTATTTTAAAAACCATTTGTTTTGAAAACTAGAGCGACGTGGCTCTGATACCAATTGTGGAAACCGTAGAGGGGGGTGAATACGTTTCCTTTTAAAAACTTTAAATCTTTTGTATCAATTATTAAATCACTCTCTGTCGGCGGTCCCATAAATATATGGGGGCCGCCTAGTACATCAGGGGGCCGCCCTATTTAAAGGGACCGCCTCCAGAAGAGGTTTTCGGACTAGATCATTTGTATCAAATCACCAATCAAGTTTGACGCAATATGAGAAGTGTCGATAATGGATTTACAATTACTAGCGCATATTCTACCAATATATCCACACTCACAATGTTTACTACAAAGAGCTACACAACCATGACTAACACAACATAGACAACAATTCACACAATCATAAGCACAATGCAAGTGTAATAGTAAAGTAATAAATGTAAAGACATAAGTAAAGAGAAAGGTAAAAGAAGATGCAAATCGACATGATGATTTATAATGGTTCAGTCATGAAGCTCCTCTTCGCCCTACTCCACTCCTCGAGTATCCAACTCGAGAGTTACTTCACTAATCAACAAGCTCCCTTTCGGCGGAGAAAACCTTATACCAATGCTTACACTATTTTCCGACACTAAGCTAGATGTCGAGTCCTTCTTCAGGTACAACCAAACATATTATGTTTTATGGCCCAACATAACAAACTTTATGTTTTATGGCCTAAACACATAAACCGCGTCACTTACATTATTTTCTGACACTAAGCTAGATGTCGAGTCCTAATCTTAGCTAGAACCAATCTACCACTACACTAATGTATTTTAAGGCCTAAGATACTAACAAATCCACAATAAACCCATCCAAATATATACATCATTTGGATCCACACATTACTAAAGATTGGAAGACATGGACTTGATCTATATGTAACAAATGTTACAAATGGACTAACTAGACTACATAACTTCGGATCTTGAAGATGACCGAAGTTCTTCTCTTGCACTTGAAGGAATGAGGAAAGAGTAGAAGATTGGATCACATTTAAACAAGATTAAACAAGTTAAATGATCAAAGATTTAGAGAGATTTAGTGAGATCTAGAGAGAGAAAGAACTGAGTGAAATTCGTGCAAAAGGATTGTAAAATCAGTTGGAGATGACCCACTATTTATAGGAGCTAAAAGCTAACAATCTGGCAATGGCGGTCCCGGCGGCCCCAAATATATTAGGGGGCCACCGACCCTATAAGGAGGCCGCCACTAGACTACGCTCCACTTTTTGTATTTTTGTGGGGAAGGTTGTATCTGGTATAGAAGCTTCCATTTTGGGGGGAAAACCAGATTTCATATTTTATATTTAAATAAAACATTTATTTTATTAAAAAGTATTTTGTGTTTATTTATTTTTGTAAAAAATACTTTTGTAGAAATGTAATGGTTAAGAAAAAAATATTTTTCTTTGATCATCCTACAAGTTTAATTTGTTTGTACATACCTTACGTGATTTACGTCGGGTGCAAACAAATGTCAGTGTTGATGCAGACTTGAGACATCGAGTGTTGTTGATGCATGTATGCATTGATGATTTGTGATTACGAGTAACTTGCGTACTTTACGTTATGTATTACAAGTTACATGTTTGTCATCACCAAAACATAAAGAGATCGTATAGATTAAATATCGTAATATTTGCACTAACAATCTCCCCAATGATTTGTGATTACGAGTCACTTACGTACTTTACGTTATGTATTACAAGTTACATGATTGTCATCACCAAAACATAAAGAGATCGTATAGATTAAATATCATAATATTTGCACTAACAATCTCCCCCTTTTTGATGATGACAAACTATGTAAACTAAAGCACATAGTAAAGTTTAAAAGTTACTCGTTTACACTTCTTTCTCCCCCTTTTGTCGAAGCAAAAAGGTATTATGCTGATAATGGTTGAAGCATATAGGTTAGAGGTTTGAGAAGAAGACATGAGAAGAGGTATGTGCTCTGGGTATATACGTTTGAGGAATGAGAAGAACAGCCTGTCATGAGATGTGAAACGTAGGCAAGATAAAAAGTAGGTACTTCAAGTGTGTAGGTTGAAGGAATGAGGAAAAGGTAGGTGATCCAAGTATATAGTTTGGAGGAATGAGAAGAAAACGTGAGAAATAAGGTTGAGGCGGTTTTGTGTTACTTGGATAATTTAGAGGAGGTCATGATAGATGAGAAAAAGGCATGAAAGGAAAGTAGGTACTTCAAATATATAAGTTGAAGGTATGAGAAGAGGATCTCAAGGTTGAGGGTGACTTTGAAGTGGAGGAGGTGAGGACTTTGAAGTATGAATGAGCCATTCATTGTATTTGACAATCCCCAATCGTATCTTTCTATAAAGGTGAGCTTGTATCATCCCAGTGAAGTCTTCTATCATCACGGTTTAACCAACTCCATGCTATTTACCCATATATCTCCTAGCTCCCCCTTGCTTATTGCGTCCTCATGATAATATCATTCCTTGTATATTGACTCTAACAGATCTATGGATCAAATAAATTACCATCGATGCTTAAAAGTTCGATGCAATTTAAATTAGTAGGACGCTTGCAAGTGCTCCCCCTTGGTGTATACTCCCCCTTGTTTGGGGCACCAAGGAATCAAGATATTGTTGTGCGGACAAAACAAAGTTAGTAGACAAGTGCACATATACATATAGCAAAACATTAGCGGGGAACTAGACATGCACTTCTAGGTTTTATTATTCTATAGTACGACACTTTGAAAGAGAAACATAAACTAGACACATGCAATCATTATTTTAAAATCAACAATCTAAATGATATAATTAAAAGACTCAAGACATATGTCTAAGGATACAGATTAGACCGACTTTTAATAAACAAGAATGGGATTCGTTTATTGATTGACACAAAAATATTATGAAAATGACCTTTTAAAAGTAGACGAATGACACAACAAGGGATTAATATGACACTTTCGTACTCTACATATGGAAGAATTAAAAGCTGGAAGATTTTCATGAAGATAGGCATTGAAAAGTCAAAGAATATCAAAGATAAAGGAAGGTTTTAATTAGTTTTAATTAGCTTCCTAATATAATTAATTAGCTTCCTTTGTAAGCCTTAATATCCCTCTATATAAAGGGTATTAGGGTGAATAGTTTTATTATCCATCATAGTTAAATCTCTCCAATGAGAGTCTAATAGTTAGCTTATTAGTTTGTGTAATAGTTAGTTATCTAGATAGCATAGTCGACTGATTAAAGTCGAATAGTTTATAGGTTATTAGTATGAATAAAGAAAACCTTGTTGAATAGCATTATTGTTCTTGTTTATTCCGCTGTGTATTAATGTTATTCGTAAAACTAATCCTAGATGGGCTAAAGATCTTAACAAAAAGGATAAAAAGAAAAATAAGACGAGGATGGAGACGATGTGCTCTTGGATGTGAATGAAAATGATTCCATAGAGTCGAGAAGTGGGAAAGGATGAGCGATAATAAATAAGGAATGTGTTGACGAGAGGTTGATAGAAACGATTGATATATCGTTTGTACTAACAATTTATGTTCATATGACGCTATCGAGACAAAGGTGGATGATTGAGAATTAAAAGGTTTGTTTGGTGTTTTGTTGGTTGACAATGTTGAGGAACAATGTGGTATGTGAAATGAGGTGGTAGTTCTTTCATGGTGGAAGAATAATGAGAGACTCAACAATGTGGTGACTCAATAACACTTGAAGATTGAATATCTTCTTTATGTTCTTCACTTTCTAAAAAATGGAAAGTTTAGCGAAGGAGTGACATTTTCATTTAGCAAATTACTTTAATATTTCAGATGAAATAATTAAGTTAGGAGAGATATAGGAGGAATTTTAATAGTAACAAAACTATTAAAAGAGAAGAAACGTTTAGACGTGAGAGGAAACATTTGAGAATATAAGACTTATTAGAAGTGAAAAGGAACGTTTAGAAGTGAGAAGAAACATCAGAAATAGAAAGACTATTAGAAGTGAAAAGACTATCAGAAGTGAGAAGACTATTAAGAAAGAGAGGAACCGTTTAGAAGTGAAAAGACCATTTGAGGTGAGAAAAGAGTTTTATGAGAAGTGAGGACCAATTGATGAGTATGACGATTGTAAGGATTATGTTTGAGAATGAGACACATTTCAATATGAAATTCACTTGACTATTAACAACATAAGCAATGATGCTTATGAGTGTTAAGATATGAGGATGACCCATTAATATATAGAGAGACATTGGATATAGATTTGGGTGTAGAGTAGACGTCAACTCGTAGCAAAAGAGAGGAAGTGTTAGGTTATGAAAAAAATGAATGGCATTACAAGCTGCTGCCGGCGGTCCCAGATATATCTGGGGGCCGCCAGAATAGGTCTGGGGGCTGCCAGATCGCCAACAGGAGGGGTGTTGGGGGAAATTGAATAATTTTTTGAAAAGAGTGACATTTTAATTTGCATTTCGCTAATTAAAAATACTTAAAGTACTTCGGATGAAGTAGTTAAGTTGTCATGACACAGAATGGAACACGGACTAGAATCGAAACTAGAAGAAAAGAAGAGAACGATTTATGGAATGTGTTCCATCATTCCTAAACCTTGACAAAGATAATTTAACGAATCACGCTGGAGGGGTCAAGAAAGAATGTCGACGATGTTATCTTCAGATGCAACCTTTTCGATAGAGATGTTTCCTTTTGGACATTGTTCTGAAGGAAATGATGACGTATCTTCGGTGTGTTTTGTACGCGAAAATAATAATAATAATAATAATAATAAAGAAAAAAAAACAAAGATAGAGACGACGAGCTTGACAATGTCAAGACGGATGGTTGTTAGCGTACGATAAACTATACTCAAAAAGTTATGTAGCTCTTCTTGAGCATTGCGAATGTTCATAGAACAATCACACGACGATGTATACGGTTGTCTTAAAGGTGGTAGCGGAAATAGTAGAGGAAATAGATTAGCCATCTCTATGGTTGAAGAGGCATGGTTAAGTGAGAAGGTAGAGGTTTGATCGAAAGACAAAGAGTGTTTTTGTCGAAGAAAAAATATTTTCATCGAAGAAAAAGAATGTTTTCGTTGAAGAGAAAGAATGTTTCGTCGAAGAGAAAGAATGTTTTCGTCTAATAGAAAAGAATGTTTTTGTCTAAGAGAAAAGAATATTTTTGTCGAAGAGAAAGAATGTTTCGTCGAAGAGAAAGAATGTTTTCGTCGAAGAGAAAAGAATATTTTCGTCGAATAGAAAGGAATGTTTTCGTCGAAGAGAAAGAATGTTCTATCGAATAGAAAGAATGTTTTCGTCGAATAAAAAGAATGTTTTCGTCGAAGAGAAATAATGTATAGTCGAAGAGAAATAATGTTTTTGTCAAAGACAAAAGGAGAGCGTTTTAACTTATGTTGTTAAAAGGCTTGAATAGGGATTTTCGGATATGACCTTTAATTTTTGTGATCGCAAGTTAAAGATACTTGAATACTTTGGATGAAATATTTAAGTTGTCAAACCTACTAAGAGGAGTGTTAGATTTGTATCTAACTTTTTCTTGACAAAAGAGTGGATTATTCAGAAGAAAGCAAGATAATGATTAAGGGAATGTGTGAGTGAAGAATCTAGGTGATATAAAACTGTTTTATGATTGTGAGAAAATATATACCTAGATGCATAAGATATATAGATATAAGCATGCAGGTTTATCTAAGCATGCATTAACATAATAATCAACAAGATTAATGTGTAAGACTATATGAAATTTAAATATTAATTGTCATACATTAAACTAACTTAGTGTAGGTGTACAATTAACACGTAAGTCATGTAAAATGACGCATACAAAACGTGATAATTTTAAATGCAATCATCATCTAAAACATGTTAGCATTTAGCACTTAGGAGCATGTGTTATTTAGATAAACTAAGAGATATTTTATCTAAATCGCTAGAAAAAGACAAATGCTTTTACAACAAACATGCATTCAATAGCTAAGCAAATACACGTTGAGCATCAAGACAAACATGAAAGCATATAATTGCATTACGTGGGAGCACGTTATCATCTTGAAACTTCAAAGCACATATGTGAAATGCATGTAATCTAGATTGACTAAGGGGAAACCTAATTTCTACTTGCTTAGTGTGCACTCCTAATGAAATACAAAGTCTATCGATGGAGACTATTATTAGGCATATTTAAGAAGAGCCATTTAATTAAATTTGAGAATGAATATGAGACTATCACTAGTGGTGCTCAATTCAGGCTAAACACGACCATTTTTATGGGTTATACCACGAACCCAACTTCACTCTTGGAAGCAATTCAACTGTTAGGTCAAATTGAATTTCTAGTGCAATAGATTCTCCAGTAGTCATTCTCATGTTAGACAAAATAGAATTCCTATATTTGCCTAATGAAGTGTAGCAAAGATAAAATTTGTATTGTCTTTTCATACAAGGCCTATTATGACTCAACTAACATACTTTAATTTCGGTTCACTAATCCTAATCAAGATGTGTGGAATTCTAAGGTTGAATGAGAGAGCAAGCAAGTTGTTATAGCTATAAGAAAGAATGAGTCATCTAGGACCTAGGAGTATGCTTAAAAGTGACAATGTGTAATGCTTTATATTGAGGGTGTTCAAAGAATGCACCTTTGCATGTCTTTTATGAAAGAAATCCAATTAAGGTTATTTACCTCAATAGATCTTGTGTTTGTTTCTTTGTAGAAATAATGATGATTAACTAAAGTTTAGTTACATCTATGTTAGACTTTTAAGCAAGAGATTGACAAGAGGAAGATGTTTAAATCTAATGCCATAGGGCGGATCTACCTAAACCGAAGATGAATTTAGGACGAAGGATCCATCGATCCGTGGAGGTGCCAAATTTGGGCAAGGATCATTTTTCCATTATTTGGAAGATGGTGTTGATATTAGGTTATTAAGAGAAACTTATATAAGTTATAAGGGTTCTCAGTTTGAGTTTTCAGAAATGACATCCAAGTCTTGCTTATCAAGTTGGAGTACTTATGAGTTTCCCGATGGAAATTCATAAGTCGTCAATCCTACTTAGAGTGTGTTAAGTTTAACATGTATAATTTGACCATAGCTAATAACACAATATTTGAACACTTTAGACTCAATGAAACATCTTTATTGCAAGTGTGAGTTGCAATTTGATGACTAATCTTGTTGTCTAGCAACCGACTTCGTGATTTCATGTAATAACCAAGGATGGTTAAACATGTTGACTCAAAAAAATATCTATGGTCATTTAATTGATATTTATGTGATCTATATAAATCCTAGTCTCGATTTCATGTTCATATTCTAATTTTGTAATTAGATTGAATGGTGAGATTGATTATCGTTTGAATAATAATCATTTTCATATTCAAAATCCTCTTACGATCACCTATTGAAAGAAATCACCTAATCCTAACCTTAGATGGTTAAAGGGTTCTCATTTGGTGAAGAAGAAATATTATGCTTATTTGATAAAGTAAGAGAGAGTTTTGATGGGAAAATAGTTTGAGTTTTGAGTTATGCTTTTGAATTGTTTCAGCAAAGTTACATATGTTGTGCGTTTACTCATGTTTGGCTTTTCGTAGATGACGACTTTACCAATTGCATTGCAAGGTAAATTACTTGAATATTTTGGACAAGACATTTAAGTCGTCAATCCTACTTCATTATGTATTTTATGCATATATTTTCTAAATATTTGGAACACAACTATTAGACAAGTAGACTCAATATGATATCATCTACACAAGTGTGAGTTATGATCCGATGCATATTCTTATCGTCTTGGAAGAGGATGTCGTTATTTTCATATCAATCAAGTGTGATTGAGTATGTAGGTTTAAGATAATATCTCTTGTTATATTTTGATATAATCTTAAAGCTAGACAAATAAAAATCCAATTTCTTATCCATACTCAAAAATTTGTCAATTAGATTCAATAATAATATCAATCATAGTTTGAATAATGAGTTGATATATATTCAAAATCTTTCTTGACCCTCACGAACACTCTTTTAAAAGAAGACAAATAAAGATTTTCATAGTGTGTTCCATTAATCCTAAGACTAGTTGTAAGTGTGAGGTTGATGAATAATGACAAGTTAATTTCTTACTTCAGGATTGTCATATGTTTTGCTTGTGCGAAAAACTATTTGTTGTTATGCATAGTATGCATAGTTTTTGACATTTTATTAGTGTATGAATGATTTTTCTAACCATTTTAATACAACACACATCTTTTGTAAAATACTATATGTTTATAAAAAGAATATAATTATGTGTGTGTGTTAGAACAATGCAAGCACAAGCAAAGTTTAACAAAACAAAAAAATATACAATTTCTTTTACTTAAATACTAATGTATTAATATGATATTTTATTTTGTTTAACCAACCCAAGGTCAAACAAAGCAAGATGATGAAAAGATTTAGACATCTTGTTAGAAGAGAGTTAATGTGTTGGAAATATTTTAGTGACGGATTTTAACATATGATCTTAGGACATTATTTTTCCACACACTTGACAAATTATTTAACTCTTGTTTCTAAATGGGTTACTACACTCAAAATAATCTACAAGATGTTTATGTAACACTTGTAAATATAGTGATCTATGCCTATATGCAATGCACAAACAATTTTGCAACTTAACGCAAGAAATCTAGCGTAATTCCTATTAGGCATAATACGGAAAACTAGTAACATACAAATAGCATACATGGCACATGTGTTTAGATATATAATTAGCTCAATTACAAATAGTAATGATTACTTATTAATATCTATTAACCAAGTTGAAACAAAAGTTAAACACACATAATCATCTAGCATACACATAAGGATATTCGTCGTCGTTTTGTGTATTAGATATAACGATGTATACATAGCTTGATTTTATTTGAAAACAAAAATAGTTTCCTCCCCATTTTAAAAATTAATCAAGATCAATGTTTTCAAGGATAAGTTGACTAGAAATGCTCGACTTGAAAGAAAAGGTAAACTACAAGTTTTACGTCAAATCGAAACATATAGTTTTGACCACTATGTAGTATTTTGCATTTCTAGCTAACTTAGGTTTAGAATAAATACTTGGAAACTTCTACGGACTTACGGTTGATTTTATATGATTTTTCGAAGTTTGCCAAAAACTGACAAAACAGACAGGCGGCCCACATAAAGGTGACGGCCCCCAGATATATATGGGGGACGCCCGAACATTTATGGGACTGCCACCAGTGACCCCAAAACACGTTTTTTGTTCAAAATCATTTTGTAACTTAACTGTAGAATATAGGAATTTAAAATTTTGTTCCAGCACATAAATTTCATGTTTTAGACATCATTTCTACTCTTACGACTTAGACAAACATTAGTTGACACTTCTAAGTTTTTAGAGAAAATGTTCCTTCAAGCTAGTATACGAAGTATATTTAATAACAAAACTAGTACGAATCAAACATCAAAACACTTTCCATATTTATTCCCCATTCATGGGTAATATGGTACATGGATCGTACTCTACATTAAAAACCATTTGTTTTGAAAACTAGAGCGACCTGGCTCTGATACCAATTGTGGAAACCGTAAAGAGGGGGCGGGTGAATACGTTTTCTTTTAAAATCTTTAAATCTTTTGTATCAATTATTAAATCACTCTCTGCCGGTGATCCCATAAATATATAAGGGTCGCCTAGTACATCAAGGGGCCGCTCTATTTAAAGGGACCGCCTCTAGAAGAGGTTTTCAGACTAGATCATTTGTATCAAATCACCAATCAAGTTTGACGCAATATGAGAAGTGTAGATAATGGATTTACAATAACTAGTGCATATTTACCAATATATCCACACTCACAATGTTTAGTACAAAGAGCTACACAACCATGACTAACATAACATAGACAACAATTCACACAATCATAAGCACAATGCAAGTGTATTAGTAAAACAATAAAGGTAAATACATAGGTAAAGAGAAAGGTAAAAGAAAATGAAAACCGACATGATGATTTATAGTGGTTCGGTCATGAAGCTCCTCTTTGCCCTACTCCAATCCTCGAGTATCCAATTCGAGAGTTACTTCACTAATCAACAAGCTTCCTTTCGGCGGAGAAAACCTTATACCAATGCTTACATTATTTTCCAACACTAAGCTAGATGTTGAGTCCTTCTTCGGGTACAACCAAACCCGTTATGTTTTATGGCCCAACATAACAAACCTTGTGTTTTATGGCCTAAACACATTAACTGCGTCACTTACATTATTTTTTGATACTAAGCTAGATGTCGAGTCCTAATCTTAGCTAGAACCAATCTACCACTGCACTAATGTATTTTAAGGCCCAAAATACTAACCAATCCACAATAAACCCATCCAAATATATACATCATTTGGATCTACACACTACTAAAGATTAGAAGACATGGACTCGATCTATATGTAACAAATGTTACAAATAGACTAACTAGACTACATAACTTCGGATCTTGAACATGACCGAAGTTCTTCTCTTGCACTTGAGGGAAGAAGGAAATAGTAGAAGATTGGATCACATTTAAACAAGATTAAACAAGTTAAATGATCAAAGATTTAGAGAGATTTAGTGAGATCTAGAGAGAGAAAGAACTGAGAGAAATTTGTGCAAAAGGGTTGTAAAATCAGTTGGAGATGACCCACTATTTATAGGAGCTGAAAGCTGACAGTCTGGCAACGGCGGTCCCGGCGGCCCCAGATATATTAGGGGGCCACCGACCCTATAAGGGGGCCGCCACTAGACTACGCTCCACTTTTTGTTTTTTTGTGGGGAAGGTTGTATCTGGTATAGAAACTTCCATTTTGGGGGCGAAAACCAGATTTCAAATTTTATATTTAAATAAAACATTTCTTTTATTAAAAAGTATTTTGTGTTTATTTATTTTTGTGAAAAATACTTTTGTAGAAATGTAATGGTTAAGAAAAAATATTTTTCTTTGATCATCCTACAAGTTTAATTTATTTGTACATACCTTACGTGATTTACGTCGGGTGCAAACAAATGTTGATGTTGATGCAGACTTAAGACATCGAGTGTTGTTGATGCATGTATGCATTGATGATTCTTGATTATGAGTAACTTGCGTACTTTACGTTATGTATTACAAGTTACATGTTTGTCATCACCAAAACATAAAGAGATCGTATGTTGGGAATTAAAAGTCTTCATACTTAGTACTGCCAAGCCAAGAGTTGGTACTGCTCAAGTTACAACTGCTAGTATTAACTAGTTAGTACTGCTAGAAGAAAGTTAGTACTGGCCGTACTAACTTAATACTACTGAATGACTTAAGACTGCTGCAAGAATATTAAGACTGCTAAAGTGATGAAGACGTGTGAAGTGATATGTATTGACTTATTCAGAGTATATTCTATATAGTTAGAAATATACGTATAAGATTAGAATTATAGAAGATTTGTAGTTATCTTGTAAAGGACTCCTTAGTGTATAGAAGGAGGTCTTAGGTTATGGTGTTGCATGCACAATAGAGAGAGACATTTTTGATACATAGCTTCAAGGTTGTAAACCCTAGTACTACACAGAGTACTCGTATTATTAATAATAATATTTGAGCTTTTAAGTAATATCATTGTTCATATAGTTTATTGTTTTATTAATATTCTTCTAATTATTAAAGAGTAGATTCCGCATACTCTTTAGTATTCACAAAGTTTCAACCATAGTTGTTTTGGATTTATCCAAAGTAACTTAATCTTTACAAGCTAAGGAATAGATCTTAAGTTGGGATCAACAAGTGGTATCAGAGCTTGTGTTCTGAAACTTTGATCTAGAAGAAACTAACAAGAAGAACCCTTTACTCACAAGGAAGAGATGTGTTAGGATTCTTGATTTGATGAGACAAAGTGAATAAAAGAATGAAACAAGATGGAAACAAGAAGGACCAAAATTATCATCATGAAGATCTACAAGATGTAGAAGAAAATAAAGATTTGGTCAAAATAAGATAAGAATGAATATTAATGAGAAGATAATGTTGAATAATTTATTGATTCTCTTATTAATATATTAATTAGTTTCCTTGCAAGCATAGGACTCCTTATCCTCTAAAAGGAGGTCCAGGCATTTAGAAAAACACATCCAGAAACATAGAGCTCTCCAATGAGAGTCGTCTAGCAAAGGTGTATGGTGCATCATAGATAAAAAACGTGTTGTTTGAGTAGGTTTACACGTCCTACAAGATAGTTAGTTTATTAGTTAGTAATCCTAAATTATAGTGTTTGGGGTAAAGGTGGAATGTTCAGTAATAAAACCTTGTTTGATAATATTGCTTTCTTATTCCGCTGCGTGATTCAATATTATCTGTAAAACTGATCCTAGATGAGCTTAAAAGATTCTCAACAAGATGGATCTAGAATTTGCTCAAACCTCTACTATTACAAAGTTACCCATTCTCAAATAGGGTAAATATGATATGTGGAGGCTAAGGATTGAGCAATACTTTCAAGTACAAGACTATGCTCTATATGATGTCATAAAGAATGGAAACTCATTCAAACCTGCAGCTAAAACAATAACAAATGCTGATGGTACCTCAACTACACTAATACCAGGTCTTGTAACTACTGAAGAAAATGTTCAAAAGAAGAATGATATGAATGCAAGAAGTATGTTACTGATGGCACTTCCTAATGAACATCTAATAACCTTTAATCAGTACAAATCTTCTTGTTATTGTTCATTGTTCTTTACTTTATTGTTTCACAACATGAATTATATTGTAATTCATTATTTTTCCTTAAAGCATAACTGTTTATAAATTATTATTATTATTATTATTATTATTATTATTATTATTACTATGACTATTATTATTATTTTATTATTATACATCACTTTATTAGAAATTCATATGGTTTACAAATAGTTACAGGGAAGCCGAGATACTATATGGGCTCCCACTCCTTTAGCAATAGAAAAACCAATCCTATTAAAAATATGCACAGCTGCACGCGCCCTGATGTCTTGAGTCATGGAGAACTTCTGAATCCGCTTCAGCAAGATAACCGTGTCTGCCTCTAATTCCCCTAAGGAAGAGAAAGAAAATGGGAGAAATCCATATCCAATAGCCGTACACTTATCTATATACTTACCACGTTTACGTTGTGCAGCATCAATCATCACCCGACCCGGTATGAAATCAGTCATCCTGGTTTGCGTCAAAGGTGAAGATCCAGTCAGATCCACACACACATCAAGTCCTCCATCCCATGAGTAAAGTAACATATTTGCTGGGCGTAATGGTTTGTCACTCCCCTCATCCAACCCAATATCAACTTCTTTACCAGCTGAAATCCCAGAACGATAACATATGTCGACAAGGGTATCGCGCACAATATTATGACGATGTTTAATACCAATCATACTAGCACATGATACAGCATGGTCTCCATAAATATCCCCAACAAAAACCCTTGAAAAAGTTGAACAAGGCTTCGAAACAGAAAATAAGGGGATACCTAACCGATAGCACAAAACGCAACGGTAAGTCTTACCGTTTATAGTTTGTCCAAACCCAGAAATAGGAACCGTCCTAAGCCATTTGAGATTTCCACAAGGCCATTTGTCGATTAGATAAGGAAAATATGGATTCTGCATTTTTAGCAACCCGTGTGAAATATATATCTGCCATTTTCTTCATAAGTTTGGGGGCAGCGATCTCACTTAGATTACTCAAAAAGTCAGTCTCCATAGACGTATTGAACACACACAAGGCATCATCAAAATTAGGCCCAAAAGCTACAATATCAGTATGCCGAAGAAGCTTAGTCTGCAGTTCAGCAGACTGTAACCGTGAAGCAAGGAAGGCATAATTCAAAACATCACCAGCAAAATAGACACCAAGCCCCCCAAAAGCAAAGGGTAAGGTGGCAAGCCTCCATTGCCAATCACCGAATCCTGGTCCAGAAGCAGTGACAATACGCTCAAATAGAGGAACGAAGAGCCACGTCAAAAGAATGTTAGGCAGACTCAAAGACACGGGGCGAGCATGTACGCATAGAAAAGTATAGCTTGGAAATACCCGTACAAGAGTGAAGAAGCAACAACTCACATTGAGGATCATTAATCTTAGCCACTGCATTCATAAGCTCAATGGAAGTCGATATACTATCTAAACCCCACTCCTCTAGCTATAACAAAGATAATCTTATTAAAAATGTGAACAACGTGCCCCAATGTCTTGAGCCACAAAGAACTTTCAGATCCCCTTCAGTAATGTCACTGCATCCTTCTCAAGTTCCCCAAAAGAGGATAATGAGAAGGGGAGAAAACCATATCCAATATTTGCGCACCTAGCCTCGTACTTGACGCGTTTACCTTGTGCAACCTCAATCACCACATGACTCGGCACAAAATCAATCATCCCAGTTAGCGTCAAGGGCGATAACCCTGTCAGATCCACACATACATCAAGCCCTTCATCCCACGAGTAGAGCAACATATCAATTGGACGTAAGGGTTTGTCCCGCCCGATGTCAACTTCTTTACTAGCTAAAATCCCGGACCAAAACAGATGTCGACAAAGGTATCACGCGCGACGTTATATCGATGTCTAATACCAACAATACCATTACACGATATAGCAGGCTCCCCATAAATATCCTTGAAAAAACCCTAGAGCAAGTTGATCACGGTTTCAGAACAAAGAATAAGGGAACACCTAACATATAACATAACACACACCGGTAAATCTTATCGTTCATAATATGTCCCAACTCAAAGATTGAAACCACCATAAGCCAGTTAGAACTCATAAGTATCCTCTATTTATTATTATTATTATTATTATTATTTGTCAAATATTTTATTATTATTATTAGAGTAAACTACACCGTTCGTCCTTGTGGTATGCGTTGACCGCAGCCCTTAGTCCCTTGACCAAAAAAATTGCACCGTTCGACCTTAAGTGGGAAACATTTTCCGCCGTTAGTCCCTCACTCTAACGGCTCTAAGTAACCTTCGTTAAATCAATTCATGTGAGGGTGTTTTTGTCTTTTTAACCCTTCACATGAGGATAAAATAGTCATTTTACTTTTTACTTATTTTATTCTTTTATCTATCTTTTTTTTCTTACCAAAGAATAAATTGAGAAGGGGAGAAAACCATATCCAATATTTACACATTTAGCTTCATACTTAGCGCGTTTACGTTGTGTAGCATCAAACACCGCCCGTCAAGGGTTATTATTATTATTAGAGTAAACTACACCGTTCGTCCTTGTGGTTTGCGTTGACCGCAGCCCTTAGTCCCTTGACCAAAAAAATTGCACCGTTCGACCTTAAGTGGGAAACATTTTCCGCCGTTAGTCCCTCACTCTAACGGCTCTAACTAACCTTCGTTAAATCATTTCATGTGACGGTATTTTTGTCTTTTCAACCCTTCACATGAGGATAAAATAGTCATTTTACTTTTTTCTTATTTTATTCTTTTATCAATCTTTTTTTTCTCTTATTTCACACATAAAAATTATCAAACTAGTCTCTTAATCTCATCACCACTAACATACTCTCAACACCCATCTTCAAAGTCCTACTGCCACCCTATCACCTCGTCTCCACCACTGCTCCTGGTCCCCTACCACCACCATCATTGTCATCTCGTCATCCTTATTACCACACCACTACCATCATCATCATTTTTCTTCACCAAATCACCGAACCCACAATAAATAAGAACATGCCCCTTACTAATGTATTTACTTCAAGATCTAAACTTAGTGTATCATTTGAAGAGCAAAACCCCAAATATAGATCTAAACTTATTGTATTCACTTGAAGAGAAAAGCCCATATGGAATCACATGAATACCCCGTCACCGGTGTCTTTAAAAAAATCCTCAGGTCACCGATGATGTATCCGGTGAATATCAATGACGTGGGTTGCTATTGTGTATAAGAATAGGGTTGTTGTGCTACTTGGTTGCAAAAATAAAGGTTGGGTTTTGTAGGATTGTGTATAAGAAAGGTTTGGTAGATCTATAAGAAAAGAATTGTTGTGTTATGTACTTTATTTATTATGATTTGTGTTGTTATGGTCTTATGGAATATAATTTGGGGATTTATCCATCGACCCATAATTTGTATATTTAAAACCAATTTGAAATATAATAATTGTGTATGTAGTAAATTTGTTATAAATTTATATAGGTTCATTTATGGGAAAGGATTTGAATTTTTATTGTATAAAAATAAATATTTTTAAATGAATTTTTATTTTCAACCATTAATGTTAGTAGAGATGATAAGAAAGTCTGGGTGATTTTTATTGTTATAGAGATGATAAGAGGGTGTAAAAGGGATTGAATAATTTTGTGATGAGGTTTGATTAATGGTAAAAGATTTAATTGTTTGTGGTGTATGATGGTGATTTGTGTGTAAGAAGATGAAAGTAAAACAAAAATGACGAATGAGGGAGAAGAAAATGAGAGAGTATGAGTTTGTAGAGAGAGGATGTGGTGGCTAGTGATGAGGACAAAAAAGGAAGAAGATGAAGATAAAAATAAAAGAAAAAGACTAATATACCCTCACGTGGGAACCATATTTGTAAATTTAACGACGGTTAGTGATGGTCGTTAGATGGAGGGACAAACGACAGAAAACGTTTCTCACTTAAGGTCGGATGGTGTAATTTTTCAGTCAAAAGACTACAGGCTGCGGTCAACGCAAACCACAAGGACGAACGGTGTAGTTTACTCATTACAATATATGTATAGTTAGTTTTAATGGAATTGGAGGCCCCATTTGCTTATGGCTTTGTGCCTATGCACAATGCACCTATTGCACACCCTCATCAGTTGGCTCTGAAAAAAAAAACAGTTAACCATTTAACTTCCTCCAACAAATCGGTTATGACAATAGCGACTCATGTTTCAGAGACAGGACATTGCACTTATGCTACTTGAGGTTCAACCTAGTTGATCGAGGTGACGAATGAGTGAGTTAGACGAGTTGAATAACGAGCTAGGATTGTGATATCGTTACAAAATTACTTTATAGTTCTTACAGTTAGTTATGACAAGTTTCGGTAATTCATAACTTTAATTGTATCACTAGTATCAACAATCAGTCTCCTAATACCAAACAAAAAATTGTCAAGGCCAATGTTTTAAAAACCGGGTTTTGAATCGACTCGGTCGAGTCACCGGGTTACCGGTTCAACCGATTGGACCGCCGAGTCAACCCGGTTTTCCAAAAAAAAAATATATATACATATTTTCAATAATTAGAAAAAAAATATGTATGTAAATCGTGAAATATTCCATATATTAAGTCTAAAGACTATTTATTACGAGTAACAAATATAACATGTAAAATTAAAATTACGTCGCAAATATATACAATTAACATGTTATATTTATAAAAAAATACGAAAAAACCGAAACCCGGCCGGGTCTCATGACCCGGGTTGACCCGGGTCACTTCAAACCCGGCGGGTCAAACCGGGTTTCGAAAATATGAAACCCGTTTTAATTTGACCCGTTTTTTCGGCCGGAACCGGTTCAACCGGTTGACCCGGCCGAGTCGAACCGGGTTTCAAAACAGGAATTCGCAAAAACGAGAATATATATGGTTATATTCATTTGCTTTTATGTTCATATTCGTTCTAATCTGAAACAATGGTGGACACAAACTACTAAACGAAATTTATTGTATCAAATAATACTAATTGAGATGATAAATAATATCATACCATTCATAAGTGAGAAAGTATTAATGGTTATCAAGATCACAAGTGTAAGTTATCGATTATCTATATTACATATAAAGCACACTCTATCTTCATTTAATGCCTAAAAAAATTAAGTGATCCAAGTTATAAAACATAATGTAAATCCTTAAATGCAATATTTCACCACAAAAAAATTAAGTAATCCAAGTTATAAAGCATAATGTACAATCCTTAAATATAACATTTCACTTCAAAATCAACTATTTAACAAATACAAACATTAAAGCAAAATGTACAACAATTATTCCTCCATGCATATGTTATAAGTATAAACTAATTAAATACACTAATTAATGTTATTTTTAAAACACCTATAAAATAAAAAATACATATATTAAAGCAAAATGTACAACATTTATTCTTACAACATATGTTACAAGTATAAACAAATTATATACAATAATTAATGTTACTTTAAAAACACATCTAAAATGAAAAAATACATGTTATTATACACATTGTACAAGCTAATAAAACATACAAAGCTTAAAACAATTTATATGCTAACAAGTTGATGATACATATGGTTTTGAAAACTGAACCGGACCAACGGGTTCAACCAGAAATCGGAGTCGCCGCCGGTTTGGCTAGCCAATAAAATCTGTCCGAAAATAAAAAGGAGATGACCGGTCGAAACCGGTAAAAACAGGTGAATCGGGTCGAACTGAGATCATTTTTTTATATTCCGGTTAATCAGTTCCTTTTTGTTTTGTTGACGTCTAAACTTTAATTACAGGGTACCCGCCGCTGCAACGCGCGGATACCCTGCTAGATGTTACAGGGATATGAAATACGTAATTGTCATGTATTAAAACTTAGGTGCAAAACTATCTCAAAATGACATATCTTTCCATAAACGAAATTATACAAATGTTTTATATCTTTATTTGACATTTTCCATCTTTCTTTATTAATTTCTTTAATGCTTTGTTGCATTATATGAAGGATTAAATATTTAAGAAAGTTTAAAACAAACATGAACACTGGTCGACGAGCTGCAAACTTCATAGCAAAAACAATAGGTTTTGTACATTAAATAAAAGTCATTTAAATTCATTGTATCATACTATCATCCATTGATCAATGTGATATAACAAACAAAAGAACCCGCGCGTTGCGGCGGGGCTAATTTTTTCCCGAATAATATTTTTTTTACGTTTTGGGGGGTTTTTTTTGGGCGATGCGTTATGGCGGGACTAATTTTTAATATTTTCTTTTTTTTTATGATTCGGTGAAAAAAATTTTGCGTTGGGACGGGCTAATTTTTTCCCGAATATTTTCTTTTTTTGGGACGGTTTGATATCTTTTTTTTGTGGGCCGATGAATGTAAAAAAGTTGTGAACAATAAAAACTTGACGTGTTTTTTTTGTTAATTTTTTTACGGGATTTTTT
>BQNB010003160.1:66664-117369 GCA_026074375.1 Tanacetum coccineum | reverse complement strand
AATCATTTTTCATATTTGTTGTTTCAATATTGTGACAAACACAACAGAAAGATCGTGTGACATTTGGATGAACTACTTGAATGTTATAACAAATTTTAAAAGTAAAATCTTACCTTCTGCTTTGTTCTATCATCGCCAAAGCCATATTGTCCGGATAACCTTCCTACCGCATGTGATGATGTCATTCTAGCAGCAGCCAGGTTTTCGACAACTATAAGACCATTTAATAATACCACATGTAACAAAGTATTTACAGTGAAATAACCAAATTCATATTTAACTGCAAGAAAAGTAAATAAAAATTACCTATTTACCCATTCGCTTTACTTATTTTGTGAGTTTAACCACTCGGAAGACAAAAGATCGTCATACCATTTGTGACCCTCACCTCCATACCAAAATCTGCAAGTTTAGTTTTCCCCGAAAATGTTAAGTGAGTATTCTTAGGCTTTACATCCAGATGCACCACACCCATATCGTGACAATACTTGTTCAATGTCGTCAATTACTAAAATATATTAGCAGCTCGTTGCTCGGCACCCTCCTTCGTCGTCTGATCAATCAACCATCTATGCGCGAACTTAGAAAGTGACTGTACATTCCATGCCCTAAACCCACCCCCTAAAACCACCCACCGAACCGACTTAACTGGGAGTGTTTGAATCAGCGTTGACTTGTCACAGATTGTCCTACATCATACATATAGTTAAATGTATTTTTCAGTAAAATAGGTGCCTCTCTTAGACATAAATACAAATAGTTAACTGTATTTATGTCTTGTTAGCAGCACTATACAACCTATTTCAAGAAAGTCACAAGATTCAATAGGTTTGTCGAACCTCAAACTGGAGGATCCGTAACAAAATAGCTGCAACATCAGCTGAAGCAGTGATCATATGCTTCCAAAGCACAACCAACTTCTTGTGGCTGCTGTTTAATTCATTGAAGCACATACCAATATTCATATCTGATCTGTTCATCTTTTCTTCGCCATTTTCGTCGCCTGCTCACACAAAGAAAAACCCAATTCAACAATAAAAACATAATACTCTTGAATCTTTATAAAAAGTAAACCTTTTCCAGAGTTTTTTAAATGCCAATCTTTTTTCTTCTTTTTACTGATCTTTCGGCTTTCTTCTTCGAAGCCCAACTCAGATTCGGAGTCGGTCAACCGCTGGGACTGCTCCATGTGTTGCCAAAAGAGTGTCGCCCTCAGTCCTGAAGATAAATAAATCAAACTTGTAAATGGATCGCAATTCCAATGCATAGAGTAGGACGTGTTGGCACTAATAGATAGCATCTTTCCCTAACCGTTATTTTGCTAACTCAATTTCTTATTTTTAAGACTGACGGAAATTACGAATGGAAACTGCAAATAGTAACAGTACCTACTAACTGAAAGAAGACCCGAGCACTTGCTACAACGTAGCTTTTCTCACAATAAGTCCACTCCAAATAGACTTCAAGGAGAGAGCTTGTTAGGTGGTCAGAAACAAAGTCGTGTTCTAGAATTTAGTATAGCTTTGAGTGGAAATGAAAAGCTTACTGACCTACTATAGTTATTCTTGAAACGAAGCAAATTAAAGGGGTGTTTGGAATTAAAGTTTAAGGGAAGGAGCGGCTGCTACTACCACGTTTCATTCCATTGTTGCTCTTTCTGGTTGATAGCTTGACACTTCATGACATGCGCCTCTTACCGTGTTCAATACCACTCCTGCAATAAGGCTACACTGTAACATTCCGTATTTTCAGGTCATTTACGACGTCATCTATTTTACTAATTATTTTTTTTGTACGCGTTTACTTTTAATTCTTATTATATATAGTTAAATCGCGTAAACTAAAAATCAACAATTAGCATAAACGGACACCAAACGAATTAAAGTTTTTATCAAACAAGCAATATATTATTTTTACGAAAGTAATAATCAACTTTTTAAATTTTATTTTTATTGGTTGCATAAAACGTTTACGTTTCGCAATTAAATACATTTAGGCATACCCGGAAGCACCAACAAAACTTTTCTACGCTTCAACAAATACCTATGTTTATATCTAATGCTTAAAGTTTTATAAAACTTTACCTACATTCATCACTTGAGCCGAACCTTAACACGAAACAAATAGACAAAATACATACACTTTAACAAAGATTATGCATTATGTTTTAATAAAACTACAAATTATACATTATCAATATAACTTTAACATTTACATTTGGCAAATAAAGAACTAGCAAACATCTAACCTTAATTTCAATGGGATATCATCTTCTTTAGGAACCAAAAACACAATTCCCTTAAAACCAATGGGATGAATCCTTTTCTTTTGAGACAAAGACTAAAGACTTCCATGTTTTAACTCTAAGTGTTCTTGACTATCATTTAGGATATATATGGCTTTAGCTAGCATAATTACACACATACTTCTCATTTCAAGGTGTAAACAACACAAAAACTCTTCCTCCCTTCCTCCGCCATTACTCACGCAACAACCAAGAACCAACATACAAATCCATTACAAAATTTATTTAACACATTTACATATATTCCTACAACATATCTAAGATGTCCCCTTCAAGGTGTTTAGAAGGGTTGTTAAGGTTTACAAGGTAAATCAGCAAGAAGCAAGATTAGGGTTTAAGGGTTTCTTTGAATTGTGCAAGCATTGGATATAATCTAAACAAGGTTTAGAACATATTTCTCATCATCATACATCACCATAAGGTTATCTAAAACCCTTTATGTCTTTACATTTATCATTTTATGTGTATATAAGTTCTATGTAGTGAAATCACCATTAGGTTACTTTTAAACATGTAAAACATATTTTTGCTTGTGATTATAATTTTGTACACTTATTCATGTGTTATGTGGTTGAATATATCATGGACTAATGGACATAATAATATGTATGACATATGATAATAAGGGTTGTACTTGTAACAAAGTGGTTAAGCTAAAAAGTTATAAAAACGACTTTTAAACACATTTTGAGAAAAACCCATTTAGGGGCTGTTTGAATTCGAAAATTTACACCTCTATTTTATGATTTTATAAGATACTACATGTCCCAAGGATCGTGGGCATGTAAAGAACTCGAAAAACCGATTTATAACGAAGGAGATACGACGATTACAAGTTTACGATAATTAATACTTTTATAAAAATAATTTTATAAAAGTTACTGTTCATCAGACTTATTTTGAAAAACATCATACATTAATAGACAAACATTTAAACGAAGACGAGCTCGGACAGATCGCTAAAAACGGAGTAAAACGAATAATTACGACATTTAGAGATTACGATAACTAAATCTAATAAAAATAAATATATAATGTTATGAACAGTAAAATCACTATTCCATCAGAAAACTCTAAATTTGAAAATGTTATAATTTTTGATAACATCGTCTTAAGACGAAGCGTGGACATAAGAAAAACAAGAAACGAACTATAACGAAAAGTTACGCCATTTTACTAAAGTATACTATAAAACGTTTTACTTTATAAATATGATTCACTAAAAACTTTAGAATGGTGGTGTAGCTAAAGAATATAAGTGGTATTAGTTAATCAAAGTACTATATTACTAGGGAGTTTCATAATGAGGCCTCTTCGGGGAAAGTGTCCTAGCTCCTCATACGTCACTACATGACCTCTTAATTATGATAGCCCGAACGATAGTATGATGAGCTATACGACCTATAAATAATCAAAGTGTTTAGTACTTATACGACCTATATTGGATTAGGTTGCCTTTGGAGTCCTTCGTGACGCATTTTTCTATTGTGAATACTTGTTGATTACCATTCACTCGAGGTGAGTTCATAGCCCCCTTTTTACTACGTGATTGGTTTACAAAATCTACGGGGTGAATTACATTGCTTGTTTTACTATTGGACACAAGTGTTTTTCTAAGTGTTTTCAAAGTGTTTACAAAGTGTATCTAATCCAGATAATTGCCTGAATATTATTGCTAAAGTTTACCTTATGCGTGAAGTCCCTATTTATCATGAACCGTTAATTGCTATTGTAGTAAGCGCGAGTGTTGTGGATAGATCTAGCGGACTAACAATCTCACCTTTCCTTGGTCACTAGTTTGATCAATGGCGATTTAACAGTGAAAGTGTAGGTTTGTTGGCAAGTATCCTATATTCTGATATGGGCAACAAATCTAGTAAGGCTTCGGGGTCATGACTAATTGCCAATACTAAACGTTTTGGACTACTGAAAGTTTTTAAAATCTACTATTAACATCGATCTTGTGTCCCCCTTGTTATCGATAAACCTGTGATTTCACGTCAACTTTGTGTAGACTTTTAGCATGTAATTTCAGGTCCAAGGGTATGAAATTGAGGGGAGCCGGTGCGGATATCAGATGAAGACAGATCGTGTTTATCTAATTCAAAGCAACTTTTATTATCTTTAAAAATTAAGTCATCTTTTGGGTATTATGAAGATTTTGTTTATTTAAATATGTACTTGAAATGTTTATTACACTTTTAAAACATATGGGACCTAATGTATAAACTCTGATATTTTGCTATGGCATCGAATAAAATATTGTCTTAAACGTCCATTTATGGTCGTTTCCTAATCTTGATTGTATACTTTGACGTACACCCCATGTACCATTATAATAAAAACAATTTTCCGCTGCTACCTGATTTTGGGGGTGTTACAGATGGTACCAGAGCCAAGGTTATAGGGAACTGGTCACATTCAAACCTAGTCTACAACTCACAAAGTTTAAAGGTTTTCTTTTCTTTCATTTTTAAATACAGAATCTTCAATTACTATCATGATATCCACGCACCAACGGTATTCCCTGATCCTTACTTACTTTTCTATTTGTCATATATTTGCATATAAAATCTTAGATATAAATGTTTGGTTTAAAGTCGAATACTCTTACGTCTATCTATTTGACATACAATATCTATTTCTATCGTCAATTATATAAAATATCGACACCTGATTAATATTTATGATTATTTATATCATTCTCTATTATTAATACGCCTCATGACGATTCCATAATGATAAGAAACTCGAAAAACCGATCTATAACGAAAAAGATACGTTAAAAACGAGTTTACGACTATAAATACTTTTATAAAACTATTTTTATAAAAAGTTACTATTCATTACAGCAACTTTTATTTTAAAACATCTAAAATATGATATAACTTTTGATTACGAGATCGTACACGCAAGAATCGTTCAAAACGGAACTATAACGAGTAAATTACGACATTTTCGATAATTAAAGTTTATAAAAGTAATTTTATAAACTATGAACAGTAAAAGTACTATTCATCAGCGGACCCAACTTTATAAAATATAATACCTCTTTTAATAACAAAAACGTACTCGAAGGAATCACTGAAATCGGGATTAAAACGAATAAGTTATTACGATTACAAGTTTACGCCAATTAAAGCCTAAAACGACAAACGAGCTGTTGTGAACAGTAATTTTACTATTCATCACAGAATCTTAAAAACTTGAAAATGTAATATTTTGATCGCTCGTCTTACTACGAAGACGTGGACGTAAGAAACGCGAGCAACGGGCTTAAAACGACCAAATTAGGTCATTTTTACGAAAAGTATATTTATAAACGTTTTCACTTTATAAATATTATTTTACTAAAACGATTAGTCGGTGATTATGCTATATAGAATATTGAGTGGTTATCAAAGTGCTATATTACTAGGGAGTTTCATAATGAGGCCTCTTCGGATGGCGTATCGACGATGTTGTTGGATTTACGATTTAAAGTATCCTAACTCCTCGAACGTCATGTCATGACCTCTTTAATTATGATAGCCCGAACGATAGCACGACGTAACTACTATAAGATTATATTGAATGTTATAAATTGAAGTACTCGGTACTTATACGACCTTAATTTAAATAGGTTGCATCAAACGTTTTGCGTGACATTTTATCTGTGATTATTGGACTATCAGTACTCAAGGTGAGTTCATAGCCCCCTTTTTACTACTTAATTGTTTTACAAACTCTAAGGGGTGAATTACATTGCTTATTTTACTATTGGACACAAGTGTTTTTCTAAGTGTTTTCAAAGTGTTTTAAACTGTATGCTATCCAGATTACTGCCTGAATATTATTGCCTAAGTTACCACTATTGCCAATTAAGTCCCTACTATATCATGAACCGTCAATTGCTATTGTAGTGAGCGCGAGTGTTGTGGATAGATCTATCGGGACTGACAATCCCCACCTGGAATTTCTGGTCACAAGTTGACCATGGTGCATTTAACATTGAGAATACTTTTAGGTTGTTGGCAAGCATCCTATACATTTGGGGCACAAACTAGTTAAGGCTTCGGGTTCATGAGCTTAGTGCAATAATAAACGTTTTGGACTACTAAATGTGTTTTAGAGTCTATTATTACATCGATCTTGTGGTCCACCAATTTACCAACAAACCTATGATTTCACTCAACCTTTGTGTTGACTTTTAGCATGTAAATTTCAGGTCCTAGGGTATGAAGACTGAAGGGGAGCCGTGGCGGATATCAATGAAGATGGATTCTGTGTTTTATCTAAATTATATGCAACTTTTGTCTTTCATAAAACTTAAGTCATCTTTTGAGATTTTGTTTAAATGTATGTTGGATGTTTATGACATCAAAAACTTATGGGACCTAATGTATTAACTCTGATATTTTGCTATAAATGAAATATTATCTTAAAACGTCCATTCTTGGTCATTTCCTATATCTTGTTTGTTGTACTTGAAGTAGCACCCCAATGTTACTATTCCGCTGCTACATGATTTTGGGGGTTGTTACAGATGGTATCAGAGCCAAGGTTATAGGGAACTGGGTCATTTTCAAAACCTAGTCTATAACTACAAAGTTTAAAGATTTTCTTTTCTTTCATTTTCAAATTTACAGAATCCTTCATCGCTATCCGATATCCACGCGCGCGTATTCCCTGATCCTTACTTGCTTTTCTGATTATCATTATTGCATTATATATAACCTTATATATACATTATACTTGGTTTAAATTCGATCTCTTACGTCTATCTTTTGACATATCAATATCTATTTCTATCGGTCAATTATACCCTGATTAATTCTTAATTATTTGCATCATCCTTCTATTTCCTTTCTCCGTTATTATCATATGCCATGACTCTGCATACCTTTACAAATTCTTAACGAATTGTACACGTATGTTTCCAGAATCATGCCGCCTTTTATCTGGATTAGAGTTTTTGTTCATCAAATTTCTCTTAAAAAGCTTTTCTAAATCCTGTCAAAATGGTAAAAGTCGGTTTTTGTATATTGTAGTCCTCAAAATTGCACTAGCCAGATACTAACTTATGTTTAGTACAATGCTGAACCTTAGACACTACCAGTACTAACTAAAAGTTAGTACAAGAGCCTTCACAAGTTAGTAACTGTTAGCTTACCTTCATAGAATTAAGGATAGGTAGCTTTAGCTTATTATAGATATAAAATTTAGTTTTTAAGTTCACTAAGCTTATTTCATTACTTATTACGTTTTCAAAATGTCCAAATTGCAAATCAGGCATTACTTTCAAGACTTGCTGAATTTTCCACACTAGCAGTATCTATACCCACAGTTATTACTGCTGTGTTCTCAGCTTAATATTAAATCAGTAATTTTAAGATTTAGCTTATCAAATTCAGTAGGATTTAAGTTTTAATATGGCTTAATTTGGTTTAAGTCTTAATTTGAAATTTCTAGCTCATTTACTTAGTTTAATTCAGCTATCAAAAGTCATAAAAACCTAAAAAATTCCAAAAAACAGTAGGAACTTAAGTAGAGTCTAAATTTGTTAAATTAGCTTTTAAGTCTAGATTTTATAGCTCATTTAGATGGATAATTAGTACATTAATAAGTTCTTTAAGTTTTAAAGTCTAGTTTAGCTTATTAAGGGAATTAGCTTGTTTGGATTTTGTGGTACTTTGCTTATTTCCTGAGTTTGCTTATTTCATGATCAATTTCAGTAGCATAAAAGTAGTTTAAGCTTTAGTTTCTTTTCATTTATAGATTAAGCATATCATAAGCTCTTTATAACTTCTTTCCTTTTTCATTTTGATCTAGTTTTGAGTTTTCTATAGCTTATTTTCTAAAACCAAGGGATAAGCCCTCCTTTCTGTAACAGCTTAAAGATAAGCTCTTTGAGAGCTTATTTGTGAAGTTTCAGCCAAGTAGACTTTAATCATCTCTTGTTTCCCCCTGTCTTCCTTTACAACTTTGCTCTTTGAGTTTTTCATTTAACTCATTAAAATATCGAAGCTTATTGGACTTAGTTTGTTGTCGGGATAGTAGAATTTGAGCTTATAATTGGACTTAGTTTGTTGTCGGGGTAAGTCCTCAGGGACCATTCCTGTAAATTTTCTGTTTTAGTTGTTTTCAGTTAATTCTTGCCCGTTAAATGTTTTAGCCCGTTAGTCTTTAAGTCTTTTACACAGTTAGTCCTTAAGTTAGTTTTTAATTAGTTTAATTAAACTTTTATAAAAAGATAAAAATTAGGGCTTTTATTTTTAATAATTTTCGGCACTTTTTCTTTATCTAGTGAAATTTTAGTTTACATTTTTAAGGATTAAAATTAGTTTACTTGCTTAATTGTCATTAGTTGTTGCTTCTTAATTAGTAGTAATAGCCTATCCAAAATATCTTTGCTTCATTCAAATTAGAATCCGAACTATAACGTGGTTTCAATTTCACTAGTCGTTGGGGAAACGACCCGGGTGATCATACTTGCCCGGTTTAATATACGTATTATATATTATATTATATATATTTTTGAGAGTGAATTTTATCAAGGGTAACTTGGTAATTTTCTTAATTACTCTTAAAGTTATATTATTATAGTATATTTTAAGTGTATAAAACTTGCACAATCAATCTTCTTGAGGTGGTTCAAAACCGTCAAGCTCAACAAGATTTTCGCTAGTATTTTTAGAAGGTGATGTATCTTCATCTTGAATTTCTTCAAGTTCTACCGTCCTCCCACTGGCTTCTTGAGAGATTAGATTCTTCTCCAAGAACTCAACATACCTTAAAACAACAATTTTGTTTTTAGGTGGGAAGTAGAAGTAGTGAAAAATCAAAAATATAAAAAAATATCCTTTTTAATTTAAGAAATAAAAATCACCTACTTGTTAAAAATACCAAAATGATAAACATTCACAACGGATGTGTTTTCTTTTCAATTTCCGGTGAACTTATTGGGTCCCCAATGTAATCAACGATTTAAACTTGGCCTTTTGTGTTCTACCAAGTACGGCTCACCTTGAAAGCAATTTTCAAGAGCTACGTAAAGAGTGATTATTTGGTTAAGTCTCTTTTCGTGTAACCGTTAAAAATCATTGTAAAAAAAATTAGTGTAAAGTTTTGCTTTTAATTGTTAGTTTTCTTTTGTATGCGCACTCGTTGCATTCTCGAAGGACGGCGACACACAAAATCTGTCGGTTGCACCCAATTTGTTGAAACATAACGTTGTTTACAATGGCCGACAATCGAACAATGGCCCAATGTTACAACACCCATCGAGGGGTATGAAGATGCTATAGTTATTTACATCCGTTCAATGCTAACAATTTCGGAGCTTAAAACACCTTTTAATCAATCTTGTGCAAAGTACTAAGTTTCGGGTAGACACGGGCCTACAATCACTTCGTTTTTTTTAACAAGGTCACTCACGTTTAGACATCCAGAAGTTCGGAACCACTTCGGTTACAGTTTGCTTTTCCACTTTTTTCTCTAGACGGTGAATGCCCGAGATTGTAAGACAAGGAAACCTCCTAGATTAATTCTCACAGAGGACGACTTGGGTTTCAAAATTCATAAATCCAATACTTCCCACTTTAAAAACCACTTACTATCGGACTGAGATCATTACTTTTTATCAAAACCCAACCGAAGCCTTTAATGAAGCATGGGAAACGTTTTTTTAAAGGACTCCTTGTCAATGTCTCACCTCATGGCTTTTCGGATACTAACCATTTCGATACTTTTTACAATTCTTTGAATTCAAACTGATCAAGATGTCTTAGATTCTGCAGAGGTGGAAATTTTTAGGTCAAGATGCCTCAAGAAGGTTTAGCGAATTTTTGGAATGAAGTCAAAAGTCGTTATTCCGAAGTCGTGCTAATGATTTCAAGAGTGAGTTACGGATGCTCCTCTTTCTAATTCTTACTTTAATAATTTTTTCGTTATGCAACAATAGCCCGCTTCTCTCGAGGTAAAGAGATGGTCTTATCAAGATTAAACCAAATGTATATGAATCAAATGAATGCTTTAGTTGTGACTACTCCGGCACCCGTCAAGGCAGTTAGGACAGTATGTGTTATTGTGATCGAATCACAATTTTAATCATTGTCCGTTAACTCGAGGTGGAAACGATTTTCTATTTTGTCTGACAAACTCCAAAATTCTCAACAAACTGCAGCCGTTGTGTAAATTTTCTCCACGAAACCAACCTTCCAATTTGGGCAAGTCAAAATGAGACCACCGGGTTTTCAATCAACCAAATGTCCAAAACAATCCAAACCGTTATCAAGGGACCAATTCTAATTTCAACCAAAACCGTGGAGGGAACTTTAATCAAAACCGTCAAAACAACCAAAATCAAGTTCTTTACCAAGCTCCACCATACCAAACACCAATCAATCAAGTTTTACCTTACCAACCTCCAACAAATAGTGTTTTGAAAAGGATTTGAAAATTACGTCAGGCAAAACGATTGCGGTGCTGGAGAACGTTCAAATCAAGGTCAAATTTGCAGAATCAAATGGCTAATGTTACAAGTTTGTTGACAAGTCTTTGTGATAATTTCAAAAATTCTGCCTCTACCTCAAATTCAGGAACTCTTCCAAGTCAAAATAACTAACCTCGTCAGGCAATTAATGTTATCACCACTAAGGAGCGGTAAGAACTTTGATAGGACCTTCGATTCCTCTTGTTCCTACACCCGTTACTTCAAATCCTCAACAAGAACCCGAACAAAACCCAGTGGGGGGGGGGGGGGGGGGGGGGAGTTAACGGAACAGTGCAAAATCCAAAATCGGAATAATACCGCACATGTGTCCACTTCGGGAGAAGAAGATTCATTTTTTATGGAAAATTCCAAATCAAAAGCAAAGAAAACCTGTTAATATTGAAGTTCAAGATCTTAATTTCACCAAGACCTAATTGTACCCATCTTAAACTTCCATATCCCGAAGAGGATGATAGTGAAGAGAACCGATAAACAAGTGCTCAACATAGCGGTTTTTTGAAAATGTTTCAAGCAACTCCGTTTAGAGATTGGATTGTTGAAAGATGCTCTTGTTGAAATGCAAAGTTCACAAATGGTAAGCTCGTTGCTATAGGGAACAAAGAGAAGCTCGAGGAGATCGCTATCATGACTGTGAATGTTGAATGTTCCGTTATCATTATGAACAAAGTCCCCGAAAAGCTCGAAGATCCAGGAAAATTTCTTATCCCATGTGCTTTACAAGAACTCAATAGAACTAGTGTTTTAGCGAGTTCAGGATGCTAGCATTACTTCTTTTACCTCTTCTATCTAAAGAAACTTGAGCTGATGCTTTACTCCTACTCGTATGTCACTCGAGCTTGCAATCGGTTCATTACTCACCCGTTGGGCATAGCCCGGAGGATGTTGTAGTTAGAGTCGAAGGTTTTACTTTCTTGCGGATTTTGTGGTTGTTAATTTTGAGCCCGACCAAGAGTGCCTATTATTTAGGAGACCCTTCTTCGAACGCAAAAGCTCTCATGATTTATACGAGGAATAATTGACTTTAAGGTAGGAAAAGAATGAACTTGTTTACTATGCGATAAATCTGAGAAAAAACAATGGAAAAGAATTTTGTTTCATGGCCATTTCTGTTACTCGATTTTTAAAAATGATCCGTTTAGTGGCAGTACCACCACTCATTCTGATGATCATTCTTCTAGTTCTTCTCCGGTGAAGACTAGTGATAATGTTGAGAAGTTCGCCGATGAACTTGTTCTTCTTGATTCGTTACCACCAGGTTGCTGATTACCCCTCTTAAGGAAGGACTGCCATGATTAAGAGAATTTTCAAGAAACTACCAAAGTTTCGATGAGCCAGTTTTTATCAACACTCTTTATCGATAAGGGTGAGTGTTTTGCTCCTGAAGACATATAATGGTGAGATGATGATTTTCTAGCTTTGGAAGTGTCTTCTAACTTAGAGGTAAGGATAATAATTTCGATTCAGAAGGAGAAATAGCTTTTCTGATATCTTCTTCGTGTATGATGATTTCCATAATCCTCGCTTCCAAAGTGACTTTACCGATCATAGCCAGAAGCACAGAATGAATCTGTCAATTACTTTTTCTCCAAGGAGTGGATCCTCTTCTCACCATGAGTTTGCCGGTGAACCGTTAACAATTCCTGTTAGGAATGTCGTGATTGTGGGAATATCTTTAGTCTTATGAAGTGCTTATGAAATTTTCAACACTTCCATGGAACCTATGCAGCAAAATTCAATGATCGGGTCGTTCCCTATATCTCCTATCCCCGTTTGAAGATAAATGAGCCCACTCAAGAAGAGATTGATATTCTCCTTGTTCCAGTTAATTATTCCACTGTTGTTGTGGATGCTGATTCGAAGATTTGAAGTTAATGAGTCACTACTTGATCACCAAGATGATCGTCAATTCCTTGACCTCTACTGGAAATCTGTTAGTAAGAAATGTTTTGATAACCGAAGTGGGAATTTTGATAATCAACGAGTTTAAGGGTATTTCATAATCTATAATTTTATGAACGGTATTTTACCTTCCTTCCCACCCTTGTTTCAGATTTGATTTTCATTTCCTTATTTATCTCCTTCGAAAATGAAGATACAATTTTTGACCCCGGCATCTCCACTTAGAGCCGGTGACCTCTCTTCGGGATGGAACTTTCATGTACTTTAATGTTTGTCCAAACATTAATAAAAGCCCGATTGAGATCTTCTCCTCCATTTGCTCTCCCTAAGGACAACTAAATTCAGGGATCGAGTCGAGCTTGCGACTCGGTGATCAAAAATAAGCCGCTTCGTAGGAGTTCACCCCATGCTTATCCTTTCTATTTACCTTTCTATTTTTTATTATCTAATGGTGTTGTGTTAAGAGATTTGTTCTCTTTCGATTATTCGATGCGTGTTGTTGTGATTTTGCATGGATTCTCCCAACAAATTCTTTGTAAGTATCTCGAGTCGTGTATGGATGTTGTTTCCCGTTTTATCGAGCTTACTCATCTTTGTGTATAATTTTGTTGGGAGATCCATATCCTTTCTCTTATCGATTAAGTTTATTTTGCATACTTCATAACATGGCTTTAGATTTTCGTAGAGACCTGACTTTAACATGAGACAATGTTTCGTTTTCTGTTTGGGAAGGGAATCGTATCGATTTGATGTTGCTATGTTATTGTTTTGTTCTCACGTACCCGTTTTTCCCACAAAAATAGCAAAAATTTTAAATTTTTTCAGTCTTTTTATTTAGTGTTTTATATTAAAAATATATATATATATATATATATATATTTGTTATGACAAAAAATGTAGGTTTTCGTTGGTAAGAATAGAAAGTAATTTTGACCGATTGTACGTGTAGAGTTCTAGCTTTCGTTCCTTAACAATTAATGATGATAGTTTGTTGCTAGTCTCATGCTAGACTTTAACATGCTAGACTTTGAAATCTTTAGTTAAATGAAGACTTGTGCTTAATCTCAAGAGTAGATTTTAAATAGCCGAGTTGGTGATTTTATATAGGCTAAGTATTTGCAAAATTTTTTTGTGAAGAATAAGAAAATGTAGTGTTGTTACGAATCAAGGATGCTAAACAAAGTTTTTGGAAAACTTAAAGGTTATAGATACTTGTGATTTTTTCTTTCCCAGATGCTCTTAAAATGAGTAATTATACGTTTCTTTTTAATTTTTACAATTAGAGTTTTTTCTCTTAAAAGTTCTAATAAAACATATTCAGAGAAAAAACGTTATCAATGATGTAGTCAATATCGTTGGTAAATATGAATTTTTAGTTCGAGTTTTTACTTTGGTTTTCTAAATCGAAAAAAAAACTTTTTATTTTACTATTTGCAAAAAAAAATCTATAAAATGGTAGTTGGTGATGAAAAAAGGAGGAAGTTCATAATCCTGTAAGTGTTAATAATTATATAAAAAACTCATCGCAATAAAGTACATGGGCATTTGTCGGTTCGATCCGATGGACATCGAAAGAAAGGTTGGAGGATGGTTATATTTAGGGTTGATTTCATAATAGTTACGCGAGAACTCTTGTGTCGGATGGCGGAGGCGATGTTGTGTCGAAAGAAAAGTGATGCCAAATTCCTAGCCCAATAAAGTAAATAGTATAATAATGTTGCAAAGCTAGAAAATAAATAGTAAAAGTTTCATTTTCTAAAACCAAGGTATTCTTTTTGAGCTAAGGTTTGCAAAAGTCTACAAAGCTTTTTCATCGAAAGTTCATACGTTCGGTTTGTATTCTCGGATGGGGTGTCAATGGCCTTAGCACTTACCCAGAAGACGGTTGGGATCGCTAGAGAAGAAAGTCATTTATGAAACAAGTGAACCAATGATGTCTTAGCTAAATAGGTTTTTGTTTGCTTTGAGATGTGATCTTGCTAAGTGATTAACATATTTGCCTAAAAGGCCCATGTGTAAAGCTTGGTAGGATTTCATTATCAATTTGTGGATTAATTGGTTTAAATTATTTGAACCACGCGCCTTAATATTGATTTTTGTTCGGGAAGAGGGAATTCCACAAGTTGTAATTATAAGTAGTCTGCATCTTAGTTCGTAATAGCAGTGATCTATTTTAAGCTTAGCATGGGAAAAGTTGAAAAAAATCGCGGGCTGATGAAGTTATCTTTTGGAACTTAATTATGCTTTTTATTCTCGGATCCTCAAAGTTACAAAAAGGTAATGTAACAGTACATATGTACTCAATAAGTTGTAGTTAGGTAGTGAATATCAAGAAAAAAATCCTAAAAAGAGGAAAAATCTTTGAAAATGGGAAGTCGGGTGTTTTATAACTTGTGATCTCTTATTTCTCTCAACAAAAATCTTTGCTACTTTTCAAAGGTTTAGTTTGGGGAATTTTCGAGATATTTGGTTATAAGGCATGTGATATTGCGTGAGGACACACAATGTCTAGTTTGGGTATTTGATAAGTTGTACAATACACATATCCATTTATACCTTAATAAATAACCCCAATTAAGCCCAAAAAGACCAAAAATAGCAAAATTATGCTTGTATTAGTGTTTTGTGTGTGCAGGTATGGATAAGTCAAAAAAATCACAAGAAATACATTCAAAATCGAGCCAACACGGTACGAGAACGAGAGTTCAAGAGCGAAGCCCGAAAAGTCAGCCCAGTCAAACATTGGTCAATAAAAGTCAACAAAGAACATTTCCTCTTTTATGAAGCCACAAGGGCCAGTTTTGCTAATTTCGAAAGTTATTTATAACTAGAAAGAGAGGAAAGAAAGAGAAGGACCACTTGTGCAAACTCCCCAAACTCCAACAGTTTTAATTGTCGAAATAAGGGCACCAAAGGTGTTACTATTCACCTTTCTTCCCCGTTTCATCATCCAGGGTAAATCAAAGGGGTTTTCCAAATTAAAGGGGGATTGGGTCAAATCAGAGCTTTCTAACACAAAAATGAAGGACAACTCAGTCTTTATCGAGGGAATATTACTTAAACTCTCCAATCAAGGGCCACGTCAACAATGGTGAAAGCATAAATTTATGTGGGTTTTTGTGCTAAAACACTCACAAAAGAAGCACAAACGTCACATCAAAGAATGCCACGCTGGCAATCCTCAGGTGTCCACAGCTTGATCAAACGGCCACAAATAAAGCTCAAATGATTGAAGAAATGATTGGCCAGGATTGAATGATTGGAGAGCAGGGCTAGAGATCCTAGAAGCTTCTTTCAGCACCTATAAAAAGGCCTCACTTCTCACACACAAAAGGTGTGGGGGGCGATATCTAGTTTTTTTTTAGTAATTTAGTCTAGCTTAAATCTGTATTTTCTTTAAATGTAATTTTTCCTTAAAATGTTTTGTAATCTCCTTTCCAAGTAATGTAATCAGTAACTTTCATTAATGAAATTCAGTTTTTCTTAATCTCTCAAAGTTCCTTTTTCATAAACTCTCTTATTAAGCTCATATTAACCTCTTTCGGTCTATAAGCTGAAATAGAGCTATTTGAATTCAGAATTAATCCTATCTAAACCTTAAATCAGTTAAATCTTACATGGATCTTATTAGATTAAAGCTTTTGGAAAGGCGGATCTTAACTTGGAAGATGATCCAAGCAAGGACTTTTCCCTAGTTAATTAATAGCTAGGGCAGCTAGTAGCTGCCTTTTTGGTCCTTCTTGTTTAGTAGAAGGAGTTTGTAAGTTTCTCTTTTATTTTCCTTTAAATTCTAGTTTTAAATAATGATATCATTGCTTGCTATGTTTAGATCTGCTTATTTGCTCATTCTCTTTGCTTATTAGTGCTTGATTTAGTTTAATTTAGCTTAATATTCATAGTTGCTTATCTGTCTTTGAGTAAATTAGTTTAGATCTTAGTTTTTCATATATTTGTCTTAAAAACCTCTAAAAAACCAAAAATATAGTAAAATAGCATATATCTTAGATTAAGGCTTATCTAGTTGTTAAGTTTTGTTAATTAAGTTTGTTTTAAGCTAGTTTTTATCTGGTATTTAGCACTTGTTCATTAGATTTCTCTATAAAAGCTTTTCTCTCCAATCTGTCATAATGAAAAAGGGGTGTTTGGTTTAGTGCACTCTTGATTTACACTAGCAGTATTAACATAAGTTAGTACTGCTGAACCTTTACACTACCAGTATTAACCATAAGTTAGTACTGCCAGCTTAGATTTTTAGCTAGGAATTCAAGTAGGATTAAGTTTAGTTATAGCTTATCTTAAATTTAGTTTTAGCTTATATTTCCTAGCTTATTTCATAGTTTAATTCTGATCTTAAAAGTCAAATTGCATCAGCAGTACTTTCAAGAGAAAGTACTGCTGAAATTTTTACACTAGCAGTACTAACACCAGTTAGTACTGCTACCTTTAGCCTAGTTTTAAGTTCAGTAATTTTAGGATTTAGCTTATCAAATTCAGTAGGACTTGAGTTTTAATATAGCTTAATATAGTTTAAGTCTTTAATTTTGTTTTCTAGCTTATTGTCTTAGCTTAATTTGCTGTTAAAAGTCATAAAAACCTGAAAAATTCCAAAACAGTACTTTAGGAATTCTATTAGGGATTTAATTTTGGTTAATTCAGCTTTTAAGTCTAGATTTTTTTAGCTTAATTAGATAGATTATAAGTAGTTTTATAAGTCCTTAAAGTTTTAGAGTCTAGTTTAGCTTTTTAAGCTTTTAAGCTCATTTGGACTTTGTGCTATCTTGCTTAATTTCTGAGTTTGCTTAGTTCATGCTAAATTTTAGTTGTTTAAAAGTATTCTAGGTTCAAATTTCTTTGCATTTTTAGTTTAAGCATTCATAAGCTTCTTAGAAAACTTTTCCTTTTCCAACAGTATGTTAATTTAAGTTATTATAGCTGTTTTTAGTAAACACATAGCCCAACACTAGTTTTCTGGAACAGCTTATTTAGAAGCTCTTTTAGAGCTTATCTTTGGTTTCGGGACCATTAGTGCTTTGTTAAAGTTGTTCACCTATGCTTGCTTTACAACTTTGCTCGTTTAAGTTTTTAAGTGATAAGCATTTTAGAATTTGAGCTTTAAGTTGGACTAAGTTTGTTGTGGGGGGTAAGTTCTCAGGACCATAATTGTTAATGTTTCTGTTTTAGTTGTTTTCCAGTTAATCCGTGTTGTTAAATGTTTTAGCCCGTTAGTCCTTAAGCCCTTTTCATAGTTAGTCCCTAAGTTAGTTTTTAATTAGTTTAATTAAACTTTTATAAAAAGATAAAAATTAAGGCTTTTATTTTTAATAATTTTCGGCACCCTTTCTTTATTTAGTGAAATTTTAGTTTACATTTTTAAGGATTAAATTAGTTTTCTTCGCTTACTTGTCGTTATTTGTTGCTTCTTAAATTAGTAAGTAATTGCTTATCCAAGATATCTTTACTTCATTCACATTCAAATCTAACTAAAAGCTGGTTTATTTCATAGTGTTGGGGAAACGACCCGGGTGATCATTCTTACCCGGTTTAATATAAGTATTATATATTATATTATATGTATTTTTGAGAGTGAATTTTATCAAGGGTAACTTGGTAATTTTCTTAATTACTCTTTAAAAAGTATTATATTTTATATATATTTTAGGTATGTAAAACTTGTCGAATCATGTCATAATGTATTTTGTCTGAGTTATCATTAGATGAACTCTCGTCTCAGTTATCATCTTCACTATCAGACTTTTGTTTACAGGATAGAAGAACAAACAAACATCACAAACTGTATATAATGTAGAACATATAGCTACTATGTAAAATGACAAAAGAGATGTTTGCGAGAGGGACATACCGTCTTAGTTTTAGTAATTGCAGCAGGTTTTTTGGAGGGAGCTTCTTTAGCCTAAAAAATTTAAACATAATCGCCAAAAATTTACAATTTTTATTCATCCGCTGAAGCATCCGCGATATGTGTCTTTGAATCTTCCATGTAATGCATAATAACACAATATATACACATCAACTCGATCAAAAATAGATCTATAATACCTAATAGTTTGTAAATTAGTCATAAACTTACGATTCTCTTTTGCAAACCAAACCACATATGCATACACCATATCTCAAACATAACAAATTCTTGAAGTAGGAAGTGATCAAGTAAAGAAGTTAAAGTTTTAAGAATATTTACTCTTCATCAGCAGTCTCCTGGAACAAAACAATCGGTTTGCAAGGAAATCTTGGAAATCGGCACATCACAAGAGATGTACATTTAGGAATTAACGTTTGATCATCAACATACTCTACAATTACAAACAACAAACTTAAACATCAGCAACATTAGTAATAAGTGAAAGGTATACAAACTTGAAGGGGGAGGAAATCAGCCACGTCATGCTTAATGTGTCTTTCTTGAATTGTCTTAGATCACCAAATCAACTCGCCAATAAAAAGGATTATCTAGTAAAGTTTTCTACTAATAAGCACTTATTTTTATCATACTCGTTGATGCTTGCTCTATCCATATAAAGTACCTAACATCAGGGTATATCAAAAGACCTATCTATAAACACCTATATGAGTTTAACATACTGTTATTATCGTAACACAATATGGATTTATACTTTGACAGTTGAGGCATTGATAAACTTACATAGATATCACCAAGGAGGTATTCGCCATTCTGGAACCCATGTTTCCTAGTCCTATGAATCCAACCCTATGTAATACATTATACAAGTTACATTAGACAAAAAGAGAACATAATTGCAACACTTATGTAATAGAAACGTAATTTGTAAAAGAAACGTAATCAATTCTCAAGATAATAAATGAATGATATTAGGATTTGAGGTGAATATGGTTATGAATATACCGACAATGATATTAGGGTTTACAGAAAGAATCGTTTATATTCAAGGAATAGTAGATATGTTAGGGTTATAGTTTATGGAAGTGATCTCAAATCATTGTGTTTATTAAACCATAACTATGTTGTTTTTGAATTCTAAAATACAAATTCCAGCATGGTATAGTGGTTGGAAGGCTGCTTGTTGTATCTATTTACCAGAGTTTGAATCTTGGCATGGCCAAATTTTTAATGATTTTCGAAAATTCATGCCATGTAGGCGCCATGTCATTGTTGAGGTGGCAAAGGAAGTATTTATCCACTCATTTTTGAATTTTCATGCTATTTGTGTGCCATGTCATCGTTGAGGTGGCGTTGAGTCATAATCATATTAATACTGTATAGTATAGCCCATCATATATAATGTTATTAAATATATATATATATATATATACTATATATTATATATATATTATATATAATATGTATATATCTTTAATAGTATATGTGTATATATACTAGTTACGTAACCCGCCCAATGGGCGGGTTTGTTTCATAAATCTTTTTTGAAGATAATATTTGTCGTTTAGTTGTAATGGATTTTGTGTTTGTGTTAACATAAAATCTTAATTCCTCTTTTTTGTTTCATTATATATAGTATGACATATAGTCGTCCGTGAACACCGTATTTATTACAAGAAAACCAAACTTTGATGTGTATGCCCAACGGACGGGTTCAGTTCATGCATGTTTTTTGAAGACAATTTTTTGTTTGTGTTAACATAAAATCTGCATTCCTCTTTTTCGTTTCATTATTAATAGTGTTACATATTGCTGCCTGTGTTAGAATACCGTCTTTGTTAATAGAAAACCAATCTTTGATAGTGTTTGCTCAACGAACGATTTCGGTTCATAAATCTTTTTTGAAGACAATCTTTGACGTTTAGTTGCAATGTTTTTTGTGTTTGTATTAAGTTAAAATCATGTTTGACTTTTAGTAATTAGAACTCATCCTAGGAAGTGCGATCAATTGCATAAACAATATAACTATCGCAAAAGATATGGCAAGTATAATTTCACATGTCTATAGTCCGACCTTTAAATTTAATAACACAAATGTTTAATTAACCATCTCCACCTCGTCGTGCTAGAAGCCGCAATCGTAGTTATAGCAGGAGCCGTAGCTACGGGTTAGTTTTACATTCTTGTCCCTCAACTATAATTGCTTAAATATATAATTCACTTACCATATTGAATATCTCATTGTTCAAATTTTAAATATCACTACTTTTTTTATATGAAGTAATCTATGATTTCATAGCTGGATAGATACCAATCTATGTAGTGAATGCTAAGGGTAAATATGTTTTGAAGTATATCTTGATATATTTTTGAAGATGGTTTTTTCAAATATATTAATTCTGGTTTTGGTAATAAAACAGAATGATGGCTTGACTGAGTTGGTAAAATTATAGGAACTTGACCTTTAGGTCACAAGTTGCGACCTTTCATGTTTTTTTAAACAATTTTTAAAAAAAATCCGAAAATCAAAAAAAAAATCCAAAAATTAAAAAAATCAAAAAAAATTCCAAAAATTAAAAAAAAAATTAAATCCGAAAATAAAAATTAAAAAATCCAAAAATTTAAAAAAAATCCAAAAATTAAAGAAAATAATTATGGAGTATATCTTAATAATTAGAGAGAGGTTATATTGGATAGCTCCTTTCTTGGATTATGGGGGACTAATCTCAGTCATTGATCCTAAAAAAAATAAAAGGTGGAGAGTAAAAGAATTTTTGTATTTAAGAAAACAAGCGAAGGGGTAATTTGGTATACATTATATTAATCCAACTTGACCCCCCAAACTCGCACGATTTCTCATTATTCTACCGTCTTTTTTTCAACATCACACACACTATACACACACGACTCACAAGAGAGTTACCCGATAAAAAAAAACACACACTAAACTCACCCTAGATCTACAAAAAACTAATTCAAATATAAACAAAAATCATCTAAAAAATAATCCATTAATAATAAACTAGTGATTCTAAGTATAGCTTTTGATTGTTTATAGATATTTTCAGGATATGATGGTGAAAAGTTAAGTTTTCAGGTATAAGTTAGACTTGTGATTTAATACTAGGTTTTTAATAAAAAAATTGTGATTAAAAAGCATTTGAAGATGATATTGTGATTTTATAGCGGAAATGATAGACTATAAACTAGTTTGAGAAACAGGATGATAGTGTAAGAAAACGGCTAAGATTTGCCGAAGTTACGGTTAGGTATGCGGTTGAGCCACAGTCTTTGCCTTCGGCTAAGCCACAGACTATGCCTTCGGGCAAAAAGACAAAACCTATTGTCTTAGTCACAGCGATGCTCATTGCCGCGGCTATGCCTGAATTCATATATGATTTTTGACAAATTCTGAGTAGCAGAATGATAGTGTAAGAGAACAACTAAGCATTTGCCAAAGCCGTATGCTAAGCCTAAAACAAATCCGAAGGCTTATAATACAAAAAACAGATAGAATATGAAGTGTTAGTGAAAAATCATATATCAAAAAATCAAAAACAAAAGGATTCACTTTGTTGATGTCATTTAGATTGAAATCAAGCATTAATCATATATGATTTTTGACAAATATACATTTGTCTTGATGCAGGTTCTACTGTCAGAAAAAAACGTGTGAAAGACAAAAAAACAACAAAACGAACAAAGACTTCATCACCATCAATAGGTAAAGCTATTTATAATATAAGATGTAATAAAAGATACAACAAATACTATCATAGTTGATATTACAAAACATAAATGCTTTTATTGCAGGCCATACCTTAAAATAAAGTGAAATGATTAAGGAAAAAAAGAAGGCCAAATTGAGTAGAGAATAGTAGCAGAGGAAGAAGAGGCTGCAAAAGATAAAGAAGAAGAAGAAGAGACTGAAGGTACATATATTTCGTGTAAACTTCTCAACTGCTATTATTATATATCAAATATGATTGTCGATATGCTTATACATGATTAATGAAAAAAAAATATGTTTCCTAAAAACTGTAGATGATGAGAATGTTGAAAAAGAAGTTGAAAAATGTTGTTGAACTTGTTAATAAAGCTGCTACAAAGAGTGTAAAAGAATTATTTGCAAGACTAGAAAGTAAAAAGAAACTGTTTTGCTGTACACCAAGGGAAAGAAAACTAATAAAGAGGCAAAAGAGAAAAGAAGAGAAAAAACACAAAAATGCTAAAACTAACGAAAAAAAAAGGGAAACAAGTAGAGAAACCAAGGTATATTTATTTCATTTAAATTTCTCAATGTTAGTATTGTATAGGTTGTTTTAATCTGTTATACTGATATGTTTAACTGATTAGCAGACTAGTTGATGATATTGTTAATGAGTGATTTAGAGATGAAATGATGGCCTTAAGCCTTTGTCGAATGCTTAGCCGCATCCTATGCCTTCGGCAAAGCCAGTGACTGTGCCTACGGTAAAGCCGAGGCTATGCCTTTGGAAAAGCCGAATGCTATGCCTTCGCCCATAACAAAGCTATGCCCTTCACCATAGGAAAGGCTATCAATTCACAAAAAGAGGCTTATTCCTTCGGCAAAAGATGAAGGATAAGTCGCAGGCTTTGTTGTAACTTTTTTTCGGAAAAAAACAGAACGCTTAGTGTTAAATAAACAAATAAAACCATGATTTGTTAGATAATATCAAATATGATCAATTATAATATAAAATGTAAAAAAGTTTTATTATATATCATATTTGATACAAGTTAGGTTTTAAAGCTTTTATAGAAATTCTGAACATGTTATTTGTATGACAAGTGTGATTAAAAGGCTTAGCAGATCACAATGCATGCGGTTAAGTAAGCGGCTAAGCCGCCGAGAAAGCCTTAGGCAAAGATGAAGGCTAAGTTAAAAGCTAAACCTTCACCAAAACATAGCATATCACAAATGATGTGTTTAAGTCTGCGGTCTAAAAACAAAACATCCGCATGAAATTATGACAATACATATATGTAATGATAAAATATATGCTTATCTGTATGTAGGTTCTGGTCCTTCGAAGAAAACTAAAATATAAAAAAACTAGAAACTACTAGGTTCTGGTTCTTCAGGTATGATATCTGTTGTAATGTAAAACATCAGATAGAAGATACAAAAAAATATTATCAAAACTAATAATACAAAAAACATTTTATTGCAAGCAAAAACATGAAACTAACTGATATGTTGTATAAAAAAAGCCGCTGAAGATGAACTAAAAAGGAAAGCCGATGAAGAGGCTGCAGCAAAGGCAAGAGCAGAGGAAGAAGATGTTATAAGAAAATCAAAGGATAAAACAACAAAAAAGAAAATCAAAGAAGATAAAAGAGAGGCTGGAAAGAAACTAGCTAAAAAGAATCAACCTGATACAGAGGAAAACGTATCAGACAATGAAGGTAAATTTATATTATATAAACTAATCAACTGATATTATTGAATATCAAATATGATTGTTGATATGCTTATAAACAATTAATAAAAAAATGCAGAATATGATGATCAAAGTGATGACGTCGCTAACAAAGAAAAAACCGATGAAGAAGCTGCAAAAAGAAAAGCAGAATTATTAGTTGAACTAAAAGCTATCGAGACAAGACTTGTAAAAAAAACTAAAGATGCAACAGAAAATGAAGGTACAATTGTTTGTTAAAAAACTATTGTATATCAAATATGATTAATAATGTGGTTTGTAAATGTAAAGATAATAATGTGAATGTCAAATGAAAATGCAGATGAAGCTGATAATGAAGAGGATGCTGAAAACAATGAAGAGAATGATGATAATGAAGAGGATGCTGACAACAATGAAGATGATGGATAATGAAGAGGATGCTGACAACAAGGAAGAGGATGAATGGATAATGAAGAGGTTTGCTGTATTTTGAAATTAAGGTGGTGATATTGTAGAGGTATGCTGAAATATGTAGAGAATGCTGTTAATGAAGAGGATGCGGTCAATCAAGGGAAGAAGAGGATGATTATGGAAGAGGTGGGGTGAGTACGTTGTGTATGGGTGACAGGTGGGTGTAAACTTATAACGTGTGCCTGTCTTGAATCGCAGCGACTTGAGCTAAGATGATAGTAGGAGCATAGGACATGTAGTGGGTGGGTATAGCATGTCTGGATGGGATTTAGGGAGTGGGTTTGGGGGTGTTTGTGTGGTTTGAGGGGAGGGGGGTGGGGATGGTGGAGCTTTGGTGGGTGGGTTGGTTTGTTGGTGGTGTGGGGGGTGGTCGTTCTGTGGCGGGGTAGGGGTTGGTCTGGGGGGGTTGGGGGTGGTGGTTATGTGGGGTGGGTGGGGGGGTTGTGGGGGGGGGGGTGGGGGAGGGGGAGTGGCTTGCAGGGGGGCGGGGTGGAGGGTTGTTGGTGGGTTTGGTGGGGGAGGTGTTTTGTCGGCGGACGGGGTGTGTGCGCGGGTGGTGGGTGGGATGGTTATGGAGTTGGGGTGTGGGGGGGGGGGTATATTGGGTGGGGCGCGGTTTAGGTAGGGGACGGGGGTGGGGGGGGAGGTGTGTTGTGTAGGTGGTTATCTTTGGGGTTGTTTTTGGGGGGTGGGTGTTGATGTCTATGTGTGGGTTGTGGGGGAGTGGGGTGGGGGGTGGGGGGTTGGGGAGCTTGTTTTGTGGGTGTCGGGGTTTTTGGGGGGAGCTGGGTGGTGTGGGGTGTTGGATTTGGGCCTTGGTGGGGAGTCGGTTTTGGGCGCGGAGTGAGATGTAACTTTATTGGTCTGGCGGGGTTTGGTGGTGGGGTTTTGTTTTTGTATTGGGGGGGGAGGGGTGTGGGTGGTGGCAGGGGGGTATGGGGTGGGGTGAGTGTGGTGGAGCGGTGGGGCTTTGGGGGGGGGGTGTGGGCTAGGGGGATGGTGGTGTTGGTGGGTGGGAGGTTGGTGGAGTGGGCTGAGGGGATGGGGTGTTTGGGTGTGCGGGTCGGGTGGGTGTGTTGGTGGGGGGGTGGTTGATGGTTGTCTTTTGGGGAGGGTGGTGGGGGGTGGGGGGATTGGGGAGTTGGGGGTGAGGGGTGTTTGTTTGGGGTGATGGTTCGGCTGTCTGTGGTGGGGATTGTGTTTGGGTGGATGTGGGAGGGCGGGTGTGGGTGTGGGTTGGGGTATGGGGTTGGGCGCGGACCTACACCCGCCGCCCCCGGTCCTCCGCGGCCCCGGTGCGAGGGGTGGGGGTAGGGGGTATGGGAGGGGTGGGGGGGTGGTGGATGGTACGGTGGTGGGGGGAGGGGGTAAATTGTGGGGGGGTGGGGTGAGGGGTGGGGGTATTTTTGGGGGGGGTGTTGTGGTGGGTAGGTGGGTGGTGTGGGAAGTGGGTGGGTATGTGGGGTGGGGTTGGATTGTGTTGGTGGGGTGGGGGTGTTGACTGTGTTTGGGGTGCGATGCGAGTGGCGGGGGTGGTTGGGGGTGGGGGGGGGGTGGTTTGGAGATGGGAGTTGGTTTGTGGGGGGTTTGTGTGGGGGGTTTGTGAGTGGCGTGGGTGGGTGTGATTGGGGGGTCTGTAGGTTTGGGGTGTCTGGATTACGGTTGTGGTGGGGATAGGTGATGGGGTGGGTGGTTGGGGGTGTTTGATTGAGGTGTGTTGGGTTTTTAGGTTTTGGGTGCGGTGGGGGGAGGTGGGGGGGATTGGGAGGGGGGGTGGGGGGGTTGGGTGTGTGATTTGGGGTCGGTGATGTTGGTTTGGGGTTGGGTGGGTGGTGGATGGATGTGGTTTCTGGGGGGGTGGCGTATTTGTGGGGGTTGGGTGGAGGGGGGTGCGGGGGGGTGAGGAGTTGGGTAGAGTGGGTTAGGGGAGGGGTGGGTGGGGTGTCGGTGGGGTGGCTGTGGGGTGGTGGGGGGGGGGGGTGGGGGGGTTTTGTGTGTGTGTGGTGAGGGTGGGGGGTGTTTTTGGGAGCGGGGTTGGTGGGGTTTGGTGTGGGTGGGTGAGTAGGGGGGGGGGTAGTTTTGGCGGCTGGGGGTTTATGTGTGGCGTGGTCGGGGGGGGGTGGGGTGGGTATTTGGGAGTGGTGGGAGGGGGTAGGTGGAGGATGTGGGTGGTGGGGAGGGTGGGGGAGTATTGTGGGGGTGGTTGTGTGGCTTGGGGCCGTGTTTGGGTGTCGGGGGGGGCCGGTTTGGGGGGGGTGGGGGGGGGGTGTGGGGGGGGTGGTTTGTGTGGGTATGCTGTGGTAGAGTCTTGTCGTGTCGGTGTGTTAGTATTGTGGGGTAGGTTTTGGTGGGGGGGGGGGGTGGGTGGGGTGAGGGAGGTGGGGGATGGTTGACTGGGGCAGTGTGGTTGGGAGTTGTATGGGGGCCGGGGGGTAGTGTTGATAGTGGGTTGGCGGGGGGGGGTTGGGGGGGTGGTGGTGGGTGGGGGGGGGGTTGGGTGAGGTTGGGGGGTGGGGAGGGGTAGGTGGGTTGTGGGGGTGGGTGTGGGGGTGGGTTGTAGGGGTTGTGGTTGGGGGTAGGGTTTGGTTGTGGGGTTGTGGGTGGGTGGTGTGTGCGGGTCTGGGTGGGTGTTGGGGTGGGGTGGGTGTTGGGGGGGTGGTGGGGGTTGTTGGATTTGTGTCGGGGGGTGGGTTGAGAGTTGTGCTGGGTGGTGTAGTGGGTGGGGTTGTGTTGTTGGGGTGTGGGGTTTTGTGGTGGTGGGTTGGATAGCGTGGTTTTGTGGGGGGTTGTGTTTGTGTTGCTGGTGTAGGTGGGTGTTGGATCGTTTGTGGTGGGGTATGGGAGGGGGTGTGGGCTGTGGTTGCGTTGTGGGGGGTTGGTTGTGGTAGCGTGGGGGTTGTGGTGAGGGGATATTTGTGGGGGGGGATGGTTGAAGGTGGGGGGTGGGTGGGTGGTAGGAAGTGGGGTGGGGTAGGGGTGGGGGTTTGATGATGTGTGTGGGTGGTGGTGTTTGTTGTGGGAGTTTGTGAGTGGGTTGTTGTGTGGGATGGGGTGGCATGTGGTCGGTGAGGGGGGGGTTGGGTGGGGGGGGAGGGGGGGGTGGGTGGTTGGTGGAGGGGAATGATCATTGGTGATGTGAGCGTGGGTGTGTGGGAGTAGTTGGTGGGGGTGATTTGGGGGGGGTGGCGGTGGTTCCGGGTGTGGGGGTGAGTTGGATTGGGTGGGGTATGGGGTGGTGGTGGGGTGGTTGGGATTGTGGCTTGGGGTGGTGGGTTGGTATGGGGGGGTAGGGAGCGGTTTGTGGTGGGGTGGGTGGTAGGGTGGTATGGGGTGGGTAGTGTGGGTTGGCTGTGGATGGGGGGTGGGCTAGGTGTAGTTGTTGGTGTGTGGGGTGTTGTTGGGGGGTGTGGGGTTGGGTGGTTGTGGGTGGGGTTGTGGGGGCGGAGTGGGGGTCGGGGGGGTGTGTGGGGTTGGTGGGTGGGTTGGTGTGGAGGGGGGGTGGGTAGGTGTGGGTGTAGGTTTTGGGGGTGGGGGAGTGGGGTTGTGTCGTAGTGTTTGGGCGAGTTTAGTGGGGCTTTTGTGGGAGGTTAGGTGGAGGGAGGGTTGTTGGGTTAGTTTGGAGGGGGGTTGATTGGGGGGGGTGGGGTGTCGGTGTAGGGGGGTGTAGGTTTTTGGGGCTGTTGTTGGGGGGATTGAGGGTGTTGGTGGGGGTAGATGTGGTGGTATTGTGGGTGGGTGGGTTGGGGGTGGTGGTTGTTGGTGTGTTGGTTTGAGGTGAGGGGTGTGTAGGGTTAGTGAGTTGTGTTTGGGGGCGTGTGTTGGGTGGGGGTACAGTTGTGGGTTTGGATTGGGCTTTGGTGGATGATGGTGGGGGATGATTATGTGGGGGTAGTAGATATGAGTGAGAGCTTGTGGGGTGGCGGTGGGGGCGGGGGGGGTTGGTCGGGGAATGGTGTTTTTGGGTGCTTGGGAGATTGGCGGTGCGTCTTCTTAATGGGTCAAATGATTTGTTTCGTAAGTTTTTATTTTATTTTTGTCAAATTAGTTTTAAATATATTATTATATATTTTGTATTTATTTTGTATTGTCTTATTGTATCATTTTTGAAATATTTTATTTATGTTATCTATGATGGTTATATTAAAAATTATTTGTGAATTATTTTTATTTTTATGGTATATATATATTGTTTTAATATTTTATTGGGCTGTTTATTTATATATTTTTTTAATTTTGTTTGTTGCTGTTTTGTCTAAAAATGTGTATTTATTGTATTTTTATTTTTATTTTTTATTATTAATAGAGATAATATAATATTTTTAATATCTTTAATTTAAATGGTTGTTTTTTGAATTTGCTTTTATGTTTGCTTATTTTTTATTTAATAAATTCTTTATGTTTGGATTAAATTAATTGTTTTATGATGGTTTTATTCATGTTATCTATTTTCATATTTTTTATTTATCTTCTAATTGTATTTATATTTTTCTTATTCATATTTTTATTAGCGTTATGGTTGTTATATTTTAATATAAATATTTTTATAATTTATGTATTTGTATTTCTTTTTAATTGTTTTTCTTATTTGTTATAATTTATGTTTTATTTTTCTTATGATTTTTTTATTTTAATATAATAATTAGATGTGTGTTTTTGTTTATTATTTTTCTTTATTGAATTTGTATTTTTTATTTGAGTAATATTTTATGATTTTTGTGTTCTTCATATTTTTTTTTTTACGTTTTAATAAATTTATTTCTTTTTTATAGTTTATTTTGATTTATGTTCTACTAGCTTTTTTAATCTTGTTTTATATTAATTGTTATTATGTTTTTTTTATTTTTTTTTGTATTTATTTATGTTTTAAATGTTATGAAATTTGTTTTATTATTTTTAAATTAGGTAATTTATGTAATATATTTTTATAATTTTAATAAAAATAAGCTTTTTTTTGATCATAAATATATGTATTTTAAAATTTGTTTTTATAATAATTATTTTGACTTTTTATGTATTTTTATTGGTTTTATTATGTTTTTTAATTTATTGTTTTGTATTTTTTTATTTCTTTTTTTTTTTGCTAAATATAACTTGATTAATTTATAATTTTAAATTCTTATATATTTGTCTTTATTGTATGCTTGATTTATTGTTTATAATTAAATTATATTTTAATTTTTTAGATTATGTTTTGATATTTTTTTCAATATAATTTTAAATTCTTTTTCTTATTATATTATTCATGTGTTTTTAAATTAATTTATCAATTTTTTTTGTTTTATATACTTCATTTATATTTTTAAATCATTAATATATAATTTGAAATTTTTTTTAATGCTTTTATTTATTTTTATTTATTATTTTCTTTATTTTTTAATTACTAAATTTTTAATGTATAAAATGATTTATTGTTTTTTTATGTATCTTTCATTTTGATTAATTCTTTTTTTTATGTTCTTTTTATTGTTTCTATTATTAGTTTAATTATATTAAATTTTTTATTTATGATTTATTTCATGTGCTTTTCTTTTTTTGATTTAAAGTATTATTTAATTTCTTTTTTTATGTTTTTATTATTGATTGTTACATAGCTATTAAATTTATAATTTTAATTACATATATTTACTTTTTTTTTTTTTTTAAATATGATTTTAATTATTGACTTTTATTATATTATAAATTTAAATGAGTGTTTAATATTTTTATTTATTTATATAATATTAATGTATTTTTTTTGATTTATCTTACTTATTTTTATTATTATTTTTTTATTATTTTGTAATATTTACTTATTATATTCTTTTAATAATATTTTATTTTAATAAGTATATGTACAAGTACATAACATGCAAAAGATATATTTCAATTGATAAATCATATATGATTTAATATAAACTAATATATTTTTTTATACATATATCAAAAAAATAGTCAAAGAAAAACAAAACAAAAAGATGAGGAAGATGGAAAGAAGTGAATCTAAAGAACCTGAGAAGAAAAAATCAAAACGTCAAAAGAGCCACCTTAAAAAGGGACAATGAAAAAAATGCTAGAAGCAAAAAAAAATCTTATTTAAAGAATCACCAAAAAGATTCACAAGAGGTAATGCGAAAAGACAGGCTGAATTTAAAAATGCAGACCAGCAAAATGAAACAGAAGATGATGAAGATGTGAAATAGATATCAAGTGACTATGTAATAGTTAAAACAAAAAAGAAGGGAAGAAAATCAAAAGGCAAAAAGGAAGGGAAAAAGATAAAGAAAGCAGAAGAAGAAACCTAAGTGGAATCAGAGGAGGATGTTCTATATGAAGGGAGCAATAGTGATAATGAAAGATTGCCTGTTAGTAAGGCAAAGAAGAAGCAAAAAAGGACAAGAAAGCAGAATCTTCGACTTCAAGATCAAACATGATAAAAAAAGCAAGAATAACAATAAATCAAAGGAAGAAGAGGAAGTTAGGAAGTTAATAAAAGTTAAAATGGATAAAGGATTAGAAAGTAAATCAGTGGGAGAAGAGTAGCTGAATAAAGTGACAAAACCTAAAAAGGGAAAAGGATCAAAAGCTGAAAAAACTATATCATGAACCGTCAATTGCTATTGTAGTGAGCGCGAGTGTTGTGGATAGATCTATCGGGACTGACAATCCCCACCTGGAATTTCTGGTCACAAGTTGACCATGGTGCATTTAACATTGAGAATACTTTTAGGTTGTTGGCAAGCATCCTATACATTTGGGGCACAAACTAGTTAAGGCTTCGGGTTCATGAGCTTAGTGCAATAATAAACGTTTTGGACTACTAAATGTGTTTTAGAGTCTATTATTACATCGATCTTGTGGTCCACCAATTTACCAACAAACCTATGATTTCACTCAACCTTTGTGTTGACTTTTAGCATGTAAATTTCAGGTCCTAGGGTATGAAGACTGAAGGGGAGCCGTGGCGGATATCAATGAAGATGGATTCTGTGTTTTATCTAAATTATATGCAACTTTTGTCTTTCATAAAACTTAAGTCATCTTTTGAGATTTTGTTTAAATGTATGTTGGATGTTTATGACATCAAAAACTTATGGGACCTAATGTATTAACTCTGATATTTTGCTATAAATGAAATATTATCTTAAAACGTCCATTCTTGGTCATTTCCTATATCTTGTTTGTTGTACTTGAAGTAGCACCCCAATGATACTATTCCGCTGCTACCTGATTTTTGGGTGTGTTACATTTTCTATCTAATGCGAAATATAATATCCACAAAATGTAATCTAACACTTTTTTTCTTTACAAAAAAAAGTTGCTCTACTTGGACTCAACAATCTTCCCAGACCTTCGAGTTCTCCGTCACAGACCAGCACTTAGAAGCTGGAACACTACAAAAATAAAGAAAAGGATAAAAATGGAGACAAAGACAAGATGCTTGGGAAAATTGGAACATCATGGAGAGTTTGATCCTGAAGAAGAGCATGATGGGATGAATGTGTATAAAGGATTAGATGTCTATGTTCCACCGATAAATGATAAAGAACCAGAAACAAAAGAGGTAAAAAAGTGTTGCATTCTTTTGGTTTTACTAACAAAGAATGCAACCACAACTGCACATATCACACATGATAGTAAAAAAAATTATGAACTTTTTGCAATAATCATATATGAAAGTTTTGATATATCAAATATGATAATTCACCTGCATATATCACATATGATGCTATGAAAAATCTAAACTTGTTTTAATAATATATGAGATAGTTTTGACATATCACATATGATAGATAAAATGTAACTTAATATATAAATCAAAACTAATCCGTGCTTGTTTTGCAGGAGTATTATGAAAAAATTGTTTTGAAGTTTGATATAATTTCTGACGAAAGATCAGAGCTGGTTAGAACATTGAGAAATGGAGTGAAAAAATTTAAAGACGACCGCATCATGATTGATTTCTGCAAGCAATACGGGGAATTATTTAATGATAATGAATTCAATCTCTGTGAGTATTCTAAGGATGACGATAGCGAGGGTGAGCCTGATGGAGATAATGAAAACAACAATCATGATGATGATGGAGCACCAACGACAGATGCAAACAAGCAAAACGAAAGTGACAATCAAAAGAAAGAGCAAAACAAAGAAGAGATTGATAAACAAACATAAGAAAGTAGAAGTGAAGGAACAGAAGAAAGTGGAAGTGAAGGAACTGAAGAAAATGGAAGTGAAGGAACAAAAGGAGGAAGTGATGGAAAAGAAGAAAAGATGAATGGAGACGACAGAGAGGTTACAGTTCAAATGGATATTGACAATCAGAATGAAGAGCTTAATAAAGAAAAGGATGCCAATGAAACTGAAGACAATGACAATATGAACAACAATGAGATGAAGAATGATTTAGTTCAGGAGAAACAAGATGCTGATAAGGATGAAAATGCTGAGAAAGAAAAAGTTGAAACAGAAAAGGAGAAGCAGGATAAAGCTAATAAGGTTGACAATGTTCAAGAGAAACAAGATGATGATAAGGAAAAATTGGTGAGGATGAATTTTAGAATATACAGTTTACTGACTCACAGTATGAAGAGTTGGAGAGTCAAGCAAAAGAAGAAATTAAAAAGAAGAAAACAGCAAAGAGTAAGACGGTTATAGAAATGAATCCACCATCATTCTCTCTTGGTTTATCCTCGGATACAAACAAGGTAGAAGAAAGGGCAGCAAAAAGTACCAAAAAACCGTCTAGATTTATTGTTTCTCCATACATAAACAAAAAAACAGCCACAAAGGGAAAAGCAGTACAAGATGAAATGATGATCACAAATTACTTGTTTTTGATGAAAGGAAATGAATTGTAAGTTTCAATTACCTTTACTCTTTCAATTTCTTTATCATGTCAATCTCTTCACATAATATCATATATGATATATGTATAATTTGTTTTATGCAGCGACTTCATCTTTGAAACAAAAGAAGGAAATGCAACCATTCGGGATTATATGCAGACATTAGCCCCAACCTTGAAAATCGAATCTAATGTCATTAACACCTACTACTTAGTTTTGAACCATGAACAAGGGATGAACAGCAAAGGAAAGAAAACAAAGTATTTTTTCCACACAAGGATGATTGTAAGTACCTTAAACCTTTAAAACTAAACAACTACAAATATATAATGTTTGCTAACCATAAAATATGTTGTTCTATGTAAACAGACAAAAGATATGTTTAAGTGGAAGAAGGAAGACGGAAAGAAGTATGATGAAGTGAAGCAATACAAAGCCTTTTCTGACACAATGAAAAACGAGTTCAAGAAAGACGGTGAACTAAAAAAAATGAAAGATCTAGAAATGGTAAGAAACTTGCTACACCTATTCTCTTATTATAAACACATTACATTATTTTGCATTAAGAGTAATACAACAATACATTTCCAATTAAATAGGCATTCTTTCTAATTATCGCCCATGAACACTACTACCTCGTAATATTCAACTTCTTAAAGGGCACTACAATGATAACTGACAACTCGAAAATGCCGATGGCATATGAAGCAAAATATAAGGAGGTCTGCATTGTTCTGGAAAACAACTAAATGCTGTTATATGTATTATTATATTTTTAGCATCATATATTATCGTATATGATATTATCAATATCATATATGATAATATATTATCAGTGTCATATATGATATTCTCAATATCATATATGATATCATGTATGATAAAAATGTAATCAGCTATTTTTAAATGTATGATATCATATATGATATTATGATTGAAAATGAAAATCTCTAAAATGTTTTTAATTTTTGCAGAAAAACATGTTTTCCATGCATCTTAAAGAAGTGCAGCATCCAAGAGCTAATGATGTGTTGAAGAAAAAACCAACAATCCTAAGACCTAAATAGGGAACAAAGGAAAACAACACAGATTGTGGGGTTTTCTTGATGATGCACATGAAGAATTACAACGGAGAGAATGCAAGGAATTGGAACCTCAAATTCCTAACAGAGGAAAAAGGAAATAAATATGATATAATAAAGATGAGGATGAGGTTCGCTGCAAAGATGCTTACTCATGAAATTAACATACATCGTGAAAACATAAGTAAAGAAGCACTGGAATTTGCAGACCGCAACAAAGAAAAGAAGGCGAGGGAGGCACTTCTCTTGAAAGCAATAAGAGAAAAAAAACAAAAACAAGATTCTGAAAGAGTTTCAAGTGCCATATGATGAAGAATTTTAGGAGAACAACTATAGTCGTATTAATGTTTTCGTTTCATAATTAATTTTAGTAACAAACTGTAGTAGTTTATGAACAATTATTAATGCTTTCCACTGGGAAGGGATACATGGTATGCCAGAGAACCCCTTTGGGGTTGCTCTGAGCTTGGCGGTTACCTAGTCGTCGAGGGGCTTCTACAAATAACACCGCTGAGTCATGCCATCTACCCTGAGTAAAAGTGCTTCCCCACTGGAATTTTGGTTTAGACTGGTAATCTAGGATGCCATTGGTGATACTGTAGTTTCTATCACATTTTAGGGGCTTTAACTGGTAATCTAGGATGCCATTGGCGGTACCATAGATTGTATCACATTTTGGGGCATTAACTCTGTAATGAAACTAAGTAGTTATGAATTATGATTAAATGGAAATGCTAAAACATCTGCAGATGTTAATTTTGATTTATGTCTATTTTGATAGAGTTTTCATTGCTCAAATTGGTAGTCACTTGGGTGTTTTAGTATTTACAACATGAAAACAAAATGTTCATTGTCTTAACACATATTATGATGGTAGATAAAATATATGAACATATTAAATCATATATGATTTCTTTAAGAAAGCACATATGATTGCTTTTTCAAAACTTGTTAAATACAGCTATCAAATATGATAACTCAAAACAATAAAGGAACAAAACCAGTATTTTTACAGCTATCATATATGATATATATAAACAATAAAAGAGTATTTTTACAAGTATCACATATGATACTTCAAATAGAAAGAAAACTAATGTAAACTTGTAATTTCTATATGATATCACATATGATAAAACTTAATAACAAAGAAGATCCAAACACATGGGATTATTCAAAGAATAGAACAAACAGAATAAATAATATTTTTTAGAAGTATCACATATGATAATTCAAGTAAAAAGGGATCTAATGTAAAATCATATAAGATTTCAATATGATATCATATATGATACAACTTATTAAAAACAAACAAACAGCTTGCTGAACTTATCATTGGACCAAAATATACTTATTCGTGAATCAAGCCTTCATCTTCTTCAAACAATTCTTCTTCGTCTTCAGCCAAATCTGTAACACCCTCAAATCTGAGTATGCAGCGGAATGTTGAATATCCGAAGGCGTTACATTATTGGGTCAATAGCACAAGATCAGAGAACGACCACTAACGTGTCGTTTGAAAAAGATACATTGGATTAACAAAATACTTGTTTGTTACATAAGCTCATGGCTTTAAATGGTTCAACAAAATAGATAAAGATTTCGGTTTATATACTATTGTCCCCACACGTGTTACATATGACCCCATATTTAAGTGTTGTCTCTTTCTATTATTGACTTCACAATGTATCATAGCCACCTCGTGGCTTATTGTCTTGAAAAACATGATTATAAAAACTTCAACATTAATGTTGGTTGAATTCATAGTTTATGTAAACAATAGTAGGTACCGCAAGAATGTTCAAGTGGTATGTTTAAGCAACAGATGCAAACATCATACATGTAATTAAACGTTTCATAAGCTCTTAGACACCGCGGCTCGGATCGTATATGAATGAAATTATAAATTGCCAATGGTGTACCGTGGAATGTTGTTTGGCTCTAACCCTTGCCCAAAATTACCCAATTCGACATGGTATGCGTTCGTTCCCAGTGATATATTGTCACCCGAACGGGTTTGTCTATCCCTATTAGATCTATCATTAAACATTTCGCGCCCGACACAATGTAGATTCCCAATCACATCTATGCAATTTACAGGTCATGTCTTGGAATAAAGGGGTTATGAATAACTTAGGCAAACACGTTATCATGGAATAAAAAATGTACACCTTGCGGTTCCGTGTGGTAAAAAAAGATTAGTTCTCTACCAAGGATGTATAATCATTTTAAATATTGTAAAGCATGGCGCATTATGAACTAACCTTAGCCGTAGTTCTTCTGAATGTGATAACAAATATCCATGTAGGTAGTGGCTACACCGGTTAAAGTACCTAAGTAAGTACGGTTAAGTATTAGTTTACACATTTAAGCTAGGATACTCTGGTAATAAACTAAATTCCATTCTTAAGTTTATTTTATACCGTTATCACTTGTGTGTTGCACGCACATAGTTTATTGTACTTATTTACTGTCGTTGGTTCTCGAGAAAGTGAAAATCATTGTTATTAAATATACTTATTTATTAAATCTGTTATTAACTCGATCGATGTCCCGAACATCTTAATTGTTTCGACCCCCCAATCAGAATGTCACTAGTGTTTTCTATCTTATTTCACTTTGGTTCTAAACTAACCCTTTAAGTTTCTAGTTTGTTACACCTTTTAGTCCCTTAGGTTTATAAATTACCCTTTTTTATTTTAAAACCCCTTTTAGTTTCAAAAGTGACATAATTTAGTCCGGGAGTTTACATAATGATGTAGTTTTTGATCGCCCCTTATAATTTACTTTTAGCTCCATAATTCTTGAATGTTGCAGAAATCGGTCCTAGAGTGTTTGGAATTCGTAAAGTTATACAAATCTAATCCTTCTAGTTTCTCAAAATTTACTTTACTAGTCCCCTCGACTTGTTGAATAATTTCCAATTTTTATACTCCGTAATCTATCACTTAAACGAGTGGCATTTTTTTCTTTGTACGCTCGTTTAGTTTACAAATATGTTTTTTCGGTTGGTTACATATAAGCTCTTACGAGCTTTTTTTTTTGGCTTAACGGGCCTATTGCGGCCCGTTGGTCCCGCTTTAGCTTTTTTTAGAGGTCCTTTATTGTTTTAACAAGTCTAATTGTTATAATAAGTTTTTTTTTTATGGGGTTGTTATGCTTACATATACTCGGTGAGCTTTTGAAGCTATTTCGTGCTTATTAGGCTTACAGGGCCCTATATTCAACCGAATAAGATCTTAATGGTTTCCTTAAAGCGTTTTAGCTTATTTTCCACACCTATTTAGCCAGTACTCTGTTTTATTTTATAGGCTTATTTATAATAAGACTAATAAGGACTTACTGTTTGGGCCGGTACTGGGCCTTTTTGTTGAGGGCCGATAAAGGTATTTAGAGTTTTAGACTTTTTCCTAGTGCTCGGTTTCCATTTGTATATATGCACGAAATAAACATGTTTACCTTTTTTAGCTTATTTCAAATAAGCCAATAAGCTTTAAGCAACCTCAAATGGGCCGGTCTTGGGCCCCGTTTAGGCCCCTGGTATTATGGTTTTTTTATAAGGTCTAGTTGGGTCCATTTCGGGTCCGTTAAGTTCATTTAGGTCTTAAATAAGCGCTTTGGAGGTCGGTTTGCTTTTTAGCATTATTCGTTAAGCAACTATAAGCTTCTCATTAGGGGCACTATTGGGCTCGATTGGAGTCTCGATTGAGTTTAGAGGTTAGGGGTTTGGTCCATTTAAGTACTTTTTTAAGCCCGTTAAGATTATTAAACCCTAATAAGATCACCAAATAAGGCAACTCGAGTTTTTGTCGAGCTTATATTGCTCTTTTAGGCCCGTAATTGGGCTTAGAGAGGCCATATTTTAGGTTTGTTAGGTTTTAACGACGCAGGCCAAGGGGTCTATTAAGGTTCTTAGTTTCATTTTAAGCTTATTAAGCCATGTATAAGCACACGAATAAGCTGTCTAGCTTGATTGTCGGCTTATGAGCTCACATTGGGCCTCGTTGTTGGGCTTGCGTAACGGCTAGCAAATGGGACCGGGTGAGTCCATTTTGGGTTTTTCCGGTCTGGTTCTAACAAGGAATGCGAATGGTTTATTATAGGTCACTTAAGTCCTCGTTGTGCTTATTAAGCCGCGATGTATAGCTTACCTATAAGCTGATTTAGGCTTTTATGGTTCAGGGGCTCACGTTGGGCTCTCGGTTAATAAGCTAAGAGTTTGTTTAGGGCCGAAAAGGTTTTTAAGGTGTTTAAATGTTACGTTAAATTGCCCTTAGTACCAAAACAGAATGTGTTTTACGTTTTTAGCGTGCCCCGTGACATGCAAACATTTATTTGTCGAATAGTGTTTCCACGCCCTCAGTCCGTGTTAAACCTATTGTGTACGCTATGAGATTCTTTTACAATTTACAAACAAGGCTTATTACCCACGTAGTATACATTTTTATATAACATGTTTTGTTCGCGGAGCTTTTTATACGTTTCTAGCATCGTGCAAGTTATTTAATCGAGTTACAATGTGACTCATAGCTGTTAACTTTATGTTTATCTTCGTGCTTTCCCGTTGCACTCGTATACACATACCTGGACCCTAAACTAGTTTACAAATATGAAACTCGTAAATATACGATGGAAGGAAAATGAGTTGTCATAACAACTTACATAGGTCTAGAGCTCGAGATATTTAGGACATGGGCGTGTAGATCGCTAACCTTATGCGCCCGTGAGCCTATTGCGATGTCTGGTTGGCGGGGTTTGAGAACCGAACACAAGGAGAGGAGCCTGATTTGAGTGTTTGTAAGTTTAGAGGAAGGGTGCTAAATGTAATGTGTTTGGAGCATATTTTTAGGCAAGTGAGCTTAGTTACCATTCTCTTGTCACAACATAACACAAACGGTGCCCTTAGGAGGTGGGTTTCGAGACTTGCTAGTAATCTCACTACGGTTATAAGTGTTTTAATACCAATTGATTTTGTAGTCACAAGTATTAATTAGGTAGTGAGGTTACAAGATCTTGCTAGATTATGGAAAATACTATGATTTGGGTGTGTGGTTTCACTTGCTAACGCGTCTAGAAGGGCAAGAGGGAAATCAAAGATTGGGTTTTAACCATTGGGTAAGGGATTAGTAAGAGACCATTTAGGACAAAATTTAATTTACTAGTATGTGTACATGTACACTTTTTTGGATCATTAGGGAGATGTTCTATAGTAATTATAATCACCCCAAGGATGATTTCATATGGTTTACTTGCCCCCATTTTTCGACTCTTTAAAGTGCTATAAACTATACAAGACCTTGTTTAAGTTTTTGTGTTTAGGCTTTTAAAAGTGGTATTGGTTTGAGTCTAGGTATGTCTAGGATTTTCCGGGGTTTTTTGGGGCGTCCAACAAGTATTTTATTGCGAAACGTAACCATTTTACAGTGACCAATAAAATTAAATACGCAAAGTACATAATTCATTCTTACATATAATTTTTCTTACTTGGTGATGTAATCCCTTATAATTTATTGGTGAACGTTTACATTCTTTGAGTATTTCTAGTTCTACGCGGTTTTTTTTTTATTTAGCTTTCAAAAGTAAATATTAAAAGTATAACGCGTAATCGGACCTTCCTAAAATAAATAGTGATCATTATATAGTCGTACAATGACTCGGGAATGAGAATTATTACAGTCTCCACCCTGTTTTTTAAAATAGAGCTTTGTCCTCAAAAGCTTATGTCCTTGTAGTAGATGCGAAAGCCCGGTTTATGAAGAGTTGTTGGGAGTACTTTTGTCTTTGTACGTATCCTCTTTCTTACGTTCCCAGGTGAACTCTGGGCCAACGCTAGGTGTTCCAGCAAACCTTTAACCTGTGGTATTCCGGCTACAGCTTCTTTCGTTTGATCTCCCCGTTCCATTGATTCAACGCGGATCTTCCACAACATAACTGGAGCTTATCGTCAACATGAATTCCTTCTAACGGCTTGACTAATGGTTCATCGGCATAACATTTCTTCAGATTTGATACATGGAAGGTGTGGTGAACTCTGCTCAACTCTTGAGGAAGTTCCAGCCTGTAGGCAACCTTTCCAACCTTTGCCAACACTTTGAAAGGTCCGACGTACCTTGGGTTCAGCTTGACCACAGCCTTACCGAACGTTACGACTCCTTTCCAGGGTGAGACCTTGGGAGCATAAACTCTGTCTCCAATTTCGAATTCATCGCTTTCGCTTCCGATCGGACGTAAGCTCTGTTGTGACCCTGTGCCGCCTTGCATCTATTTGCTTGATCAGGACGATTTCTTTTCTGTTATTTCATGAGCATTAATTCTGGACCAGTTTCTAGTTGGGCTTCCCAACCTCGGCCCGCATACTGGTGACGGCTTTTTCTGACCTTTACAGTGCCTTCATTATAGGGCGGCACCTATTATGCTTTGCGTAGATACCTGTTGTTTATGGAAAACTCGGGCCAATCACCAATGGTAAAGTGCATTATCCCAGCCCTTGCCAAAACAATCACGCAAGCACGTAGCAAGTCCTCGAGAGTTTGGATGGTCCTCTCGCTCTGGCCGTCAGTTTCTGGGATGATAAGCAGTGCTTCTTGCTAATATCCGTACCCAAGTCTTTTTGTAAATGATCCTCCAGAAATTTAAGTGAATCTTCCTTCACGTCACAGATAATTGAGGCAAGGTATCCCGTGTCTTGCACTATCCTGTTCAAATACAGCCTAGCCAAGTTTATCACGGATCATTTCCCAGTATGGTAAAAAAGTGAGCTGATTTCGTAGTCGATCCACAAGTCACCAGATGGTGTTGAAACCTTGTGACGACCTAGGAAGTTTTAGTGATAAAATCATTGTTATATTATCCCACTTCCCCACTCAAGTATTTTCTGGTTGTACTTGCAATCTGATGCCTTTGTTGTTCGGCCTTATAATCTGGCCACATGTCAGCATTTGCTAACGTAACGTGGCGATGTCAGCCTTCATGTTTGGCCACCAAAATAATTCTTCGCATCCTGTACATCTTTTCGGAACCAAGATGGTTAGAGTTATTCGACTTGTGGGATTCGGTGCATCAATCTGGATTCTTAAGTCTCGCATAGCAATGTATCCAACTCCTGCTGTGTAAGGCATTAGTGTCATCAGCACGTTGGTTCCACAATCTTTTCCTTGGGTATATCCCTTCGGATCATACCTCCTACGTCTTCATTTACGATGTTCTCCGTTTTCTGGGCTTCGATCTGAGCTTCTAGTATTCGTATTGGGGAGATCCAAAACAATTGTCATTAAACTAAGGCTCGAACCCGCAATGGCTCAATCGTTCTTTACGGATCATTCGCGTCGGCCTCTTACGTTTGCTTTCCATGGATGTTAACGAATATCACAGTCGTTAGTCCACACAGTAATTAGCCACGGCGTTTGCCGCATGTTTAGCTACTCCTTTCTGATTCAGTGAAAAGAAATATGTTGTAGTTTTTGGTCGGTGAATACGGTTTGCATTCTGGGTTCTTATAGATAGAGTCTCCATATCTTTGGGCCAAACACTACCGATACAATGTTCCAATTCGTGAGTGGTGTAGAGTCTTCTCGTGGAACTTTTAACTGTTCGGAAGAAGCGTAGGCAATCTCCTTCGTCTCATGACATTTACAACGCACACCTAAGCCTTTGGTGTGTGATCACTGTATACCAATAGTCTTCGCTACACTCAGGTAATACAGCCAGGGAATTGCGGGCATCTGCTCACTTCTGCTTTATCATCTGGAAAGCGTTCTCTTCCTTTTCTCCCCAATCGAACTTGATCCCTTTGAGTTAGTTTCGTCATTGATTAGCCAAATCTTCGAGATTCCTTCAATGAACCTTCGGTCTACGTAAAGTGAATAAAAACCAGCGAGACCTAAGAAATTGGCGGATCTAAGTTGGTGGCTTTGGAGATGGGCCAATCCTGTTAGACTCTATCTTGGACGGTGTCCACCAATGTATGCCTCTACTTCAATGACCATTGTCGAGGATGAGAAAATTGTACCTTTTCGGATCTAAAATTTCACATTTTGGAAAACTAATTTGCGTACAAACTTCTCCTTCTCAAGCAAATTCCCGGATTGCTTTAAGGTGCCCTTCATGCTCCCTTTCGTCTTTTGAATAAATAAGTATGTCATCAGATGAAGACACATTACGAAATATTCCAAGTATGGCTTTAGACTCGGTTCATGAGGCTCACGAATACAGCGAGGTGCGTTTGTCAGTCCGAAATGGCATAACCTGATCTCGTAAATGGCCATACCGAGTTTCGGAAATACCGTCTTTGGAATTGTCTTGTTCTCGTACTCTAAGAAGGGTGATACCCGGATCTCAGATCTATACTTCGATGATAAATGTTGGAATGGATCCTTGAATTGATCAAATTAAAATCGTCGATCCTCGAGAGTGGGATAACGATTCTTTACTCGTCAGTTTTGTTTAACTCGCGGTAGTCGATGCCATTACATGATCGACCGTCCTTATTGTGTTTGACAAATCAGACCGGGGCCATCCCCCATGGTGAGGAACTAGGTCTTATAAATACCTTTATCAAAATAGCTCTTGTAATTGTTTTCGGACATTCCTTCATTTCGGATGGGGCAATCGATATGGTGCTCTCGGAGCTACGGGAGCGGCTCCTGAATATGTCGATTTGAAAATTCACCAGGTTCGAGCTGGAGGAAGACTGGCAAGTCATCGGTGGGAAACACTTTTTGAGAAAATCCGACGGTCGATTGGTACGTCCTCTATCTGTTTCCTTTCTGACTCGTTCTTCTTTTTCTTGGCGGATTCAATTTGTGCTTGAAAGGCATGGAATCCTTGGCCATGTACTCTTGAGCTTTTGAACTTGAGATACGGCAACCGGGATTCTTCTCCCGTGCTACTTTTCATTTCCGCAAAAAGTTAGTTTCATTCCCGTTGGGGGAATTGGAACGTGTTTCTCATCGCATACTGGTTTCACAGCTTGTAGATATCCTCCTTAACAAGTCTTATATCGATAATTACCTCGAAACTACCCAATTCTACTGCTTAGATCTATGTTGAACGGATGGTCTAAGAAAATTTAAGGTGCAACTCGTATGATGGTGTCTATATTGACATAATTTTCCATCAGCTAACTCGACCTCATAGCAATTTTTCGAATGAAGTTGGGGCGTTGGTTTATCAGGAACTAAATGCTGTGGATATAAAATCTTCTATCGCTAAAAATTTGGCACCCAGTGGTCTTCGAATATGATTGATGCATAGTGGTCATTTAAGAGGAACGTACCGTTTGACGACATTCGCAATCAGGGTTCTCCTGGTGTCTTCTCTCCTCTTTTCTGCATTCCCATCTGCATTAACCACTTATTGTGCATTCCTTGTTTCTCCATTTTTATTTACTTCAGTTTTGGACAATCTCTTTTGAAGTGGTCCTGGTTTGTCCGCAATCAAATAACATCCATTCCTTGGGTGTTAGTTGCCCCATTGCCCGTCTGTGTGTTTGCAACCAGTTGGCGTTTACCTAGTACTCCTGCAATTGCGAGCAATTGTGCCATTTCTTGTTGCAATTGTGGAACCTCTGGGTGCACGGTCCATTTGTGGTGAAGATGGCAATTGTTGCCTTGGGCAAGATTTCCCCCATACGGCTTCCTTTCGCCTTTGTCCACATATTGTTGGACTTTGGCGACCATTCATGCCTTTTGAGGGTTGCTGTTGGTGTCCTTGGTTGTTTCTGGAAGAATCATCAGCTTCCTTTTGTGTTAGATTTGCTTTCAGCATAGGTGAGGAGTTTCTGGTCCATCAAGTCATTGGCCAACTCAATTGTTCATCAATGTCTTGGGTTTGGGCTGCTTTGTCGTTTCCCATTTAAATGTTGTCAGGAAGTCCACTGAGGTACTTGTCAATCTTCTCAGTTTCATTGGCATACATAAATTCAGGTAAATATTATTTTAGCGGTTAACCTCTTGGAAAAACGTTCAGTGTTACGATAGGTACGTCGTTTCCCCTAACTTTTAGGTCCACAGCTCGATTTTCCAGTTTCTTTTGATTTCTCCCTGCGGGATCAATACGGTCCGTCCTTCATTTTTCTTGTTTAGTACTTCCCCAATGTCATGGCATATGCTCTGGATCCTAAAGGTTCTTATCTGACCATTACACCATCAGTTCATGGGCAGCACCTAACAGAGTGTAGGTGGCAAATTTTACTTGGTTCTTAACGGCACAACCACTGATATGGAAAACTGATTCCATCTTTTCAATCCATCAAGTTAAACCGACTACGCCTTCAGCCCCTTTGAAATTCAAAGGTTGGCACTTCATGAAATCAGCGTAAAAACCAAGGCATGCGACTGTTTGCACGTTCCTTCGGTTTATCTGTGGCGAACTGGGGGCTTCCATCCCCATTGGTGGAGTTTGTTTCGCAATAGAGTTGGTCGATCTATTGAAAAAGAAAATTGATTGGACGGATTCGGGGGTCATGTTGTTTGGGTTGGTGTCGTTGACTGGAGTGTTTGGTCCTCTTCTGGTTGTAGGTGCCATGATTTGTCTAGATCATAAAAGACAAAACATGAGGTTATATGACAGAATATAATAATTTTTAAGATGGGAAACTCCCAAAAGAGAAAGGATTAGTACAATAGTGTCTATTCAATTTAATTCATAAACTTTGAAAAATTTACATGAATATAGTCAGTCTGAATACACTTAATTACAATTACAAAAGACTAAGGCTATGCTAGCGTGGTGACCCCTAATTCTTAGCATGCCCGTACAATGAACTAGAAGATTCACAATAACTTAAATCTTAAATGGTGGCTGTCGGGCGTCCCCAGAAGCTCCTGGGTGATCTGGAACATAGCTCACTGGTCATGGCTGTTCATTGCTTCCATGCGGGCTCTCGCAGTGCCAACAACTCAGTCTGCATGTCGCTCATCTCTCGCCTCATGTCTCTGATGACTCGGAGAGCCTCTACCATCTGGTCAGAACGCCTACGATTAGTCTCTTTCGATGTTGCTGCTAACTCAGGCATGCTGCATCTGAATGCGAGTCTATGTAACTGTGCTGTGTTGAATGTGAGTACTCTGAAGCTTGTAGCTGTGTCTGGTGTGCTGTAGATAGGTCTCATGTTTGGGGCTCTTTTGTTTTTACATGATCACGATGGGTCTGAAGTCTGATGAGTGCCTGGCTCTATCCTATCGATCGAGCACACATGCCATCGCGGGAAGCATAGGCCCTCCTCCTACACTATCCATTACTGTGTCCTGGTGAGTCATTCCTATCCCCCATAGTATATCGAACCAGCTGCGAGTTCATATCAACTCGCTGTATAATATACTAAGATAACATCTGAGCATCCTTAGTAGGGCTTACAAGTCTGTGTATCCCTCTCATGGAGCTCAGCACAGCTATTCAACCATAGTGTTGACCTCTCCCACCGGTACATGGGTGCTATATCTGGTCAACTGCTATACCGACTACCCAAAGTATCTCCAATCCGTAAACCCCAACATCGTCTAATCACCCTGTCGCCTTCTCCTCAGCAATCTACCGTCCGCTGACAATCCTTTAATCTATCCCTTGACCCCTGACAGGTCTAGCAGTGGAATCTCTCCGATATTCATATTGGAGCATATGCGTGGCAAATGCAACCTCTTGACGGGCGCGGACCGGCTGCTCAGAGCTCGGGGATATATCATCCTTCGATCAACAGGTTTGTTGGTATGTATAGAGATGGTGGTAGTGGTGGTGAATGTGCATGTGGGGCCGTGCACCTAGGAAGGCGTCCCAGCAGAGCGGTGGTGATGTTGAGTTGGTGGGTGATGGTGATGGGGTAGTCATGGCAGAAGTCTCTCTACTTCTGCCTCTGGATGGAGGAATATGGAAGCTTGGAGGTCGGTGGTTAATACTAGACCCAATGGTATGTCAAGTGACCCTCATGTGGGGTAACAGGCTCATCAGCAGGTATGACGGTGTTGAGTCAGCGGAGCTAAGTGCTCCTCCCCACTCCTCCTCGTCGTCCTCATACCTCCTCGTCCTATCCCTCATCCCATGGCATCATCCCTAGATGTGTCGCCGTCTTCATCATCCTATCATCCTCCCCGTCCATTTGTTTGTCAAACCGAAACCATCTCTGTCTATTCATCCTTCGTACCCCGCTGGATCCTCCTCGGGATCCGACTCAGTTTATATACAGTCGACTCAGCAGTGGGTGATCAACAGGTGGTGGGTTATGGTTGTTCCTCTAGCGGGAAACTCATGGTCATCCACCAATGGTATTTTACTCAGGGTATATAGTGCTCTGAACGTAGTCAGGGGTCATGTGCACCTGTTCTGAACATAGGCTCTACGCTAATTCCTCTTCTGAGGAAATTGGGTTTAGTATCTGTAGATTCTTGGACCTAGTATGAAATCTGGGTGACTGGTGGGGGATCTGGCCTGTAGCGGGAAGTCACGTACGTATCTAGTACGGAGGCCGTGGAATGTCTTTCCCTCCGATAATCATCTTAATCGGTCCCCAGAAGAAAGCCCTGCCGGGCTCAGAGTACGGTTGTTGTAGTCGGAAGTTGTAGGTATCATTGTCGTCGCAGAAAGACTATGGTTACTGCAAAAAGTAAAATAAACTTATATAAGTATTACTTATAGAAAAATTCGTTCTTTCTTTTTGTGAATATGTTTGTAAGGTTTTAATAGTTAAAGCCACTTCTATAGTGTAATTATACAGTAATATCATGTATATACACGTATATTAATTAGGTACGCACTTGTACCCTCTTATGCTAAGGCAATGCCTGTCATGTAAGCATATATGAGCTAGACGTAAACCAAGTAATGCTTGTATGTCCTCACAAATCCCATTTGTGTGAATCCAGTTTTTAAAAGTGGTTGTGTCAGACAAAAACTTTGTTGACATGGTGCTATTATAACTGGCTTGATGCCCAATTGGAACAACCTCAATTGAGTATGCAGCGGATTGTATGAATTATCCGAAGGCAGTACATTATTGGGTCAATAGCACAAGATCAGAGAGAACGACACTAAAGTGGCGTTTTGAAAATAGATAATTGGGATTATCAAATACTTTGTTTGTTTATAAGGCATCATGGGTTTAATTGGTTAAAACAAAATTAGATAAAGATTTAGTTTTATAAAATTGTCCCCAAATGTAAGAGACCCCAAATCTTAAGTGTTGCTATTCAATTATTGACTCCAATGTATGCATCGCACCTCTTTGCCTTATGGACCCTGTAAAACATGCTTATAAACATCAAAATAATGTTGTGTGAATCATAGGTTTATGTAAATCAAAAGTAGGGACCGCAAGAAGTTCTCCAATGTGTTTGATTATGATTCAGATGCAATAATCATAAAAGTAATTACATTTTTCTAGCTCATGACACGAGATTACGTTTCCTAAGCTCATGACACCGAAGCTAGACATGTATGAATGCAAATATAAATTTGCCAACAGGTGTCCGTGAATGATGTGCTAACCCTGCAACATCCCAGATTCGACATGGTATGCGTTCGTTCCCAGTGATAGCTAATCACCCGAACGGGGATCGTCAATCCCTAATAGATCTATCCATAACATTCGCGCCCGCACAATGTAATTCCCAATCACATCTATGCAATTAACAGTTCATGATCATGGACAAAAAGGGGTTATGGTAACTTAGGCAAACACGTAATCATGGCATAAAATGTACACTTGCGTCCAGTTTGTAAAACAAAGCATGTTATCACCCCAAGGATGTAAATCATTTAAATAATTGTAAAGCATGGGGCTATGAACTCACCTTAGCCGGTAGTTCTCTGAATGATAACAAATATCCAAGTAGGCAGTGGATCACACCGTTAAGTACCTAAGTAAGTACGGTCAAGTCTTAGTTTACATATATAAACTAATGACTCACTGTATAAACTAAAATCCATTTTAAGTTTATATATACCGTTATCACTTGTGTGGTGACACACAAGATTATTGTATTTATAGTTTCGATGGTTCTCGAGAAACGTGAAATCATTATTAATAAATATACTTATTTATTAACTTGTTATTAACTCGCTCGATGTCCGAACATCTTAATGTTCGACCGACTTGTCAAGTGTTTCATCTATTTCACTTTGGTTCTAAACTACCCTTAAGTTTCTAGTTGTTACATTTTTAGTCCCTAGGTTTATAAATATACCTTTTTATATTTTAACCCTTTTAGTTTCAAAAAGTGACATAATTAGTCCTTTGAGTTTACCAAGAGTAGTTTTTTATCCTTATAATTTCACTTAGCTTCCTAAGTCTTAGAATGTTGCAAGAATGGTCCCTAAAGTTAGTGTAATTCGAAAAGTAACAAAACTAATCCTTCAAGTTTCGAAATTTACATTTCTAGTCCCTCGACTTGTGAAAATTCCATTTTAACTCCGAATCAATCCCAACGAGTGGCATTTTCTTCGTTAAGCTCGTTTAAGTTTATAAAAAGTGTTTCGGTTGGAAAATAAGCTCATCGAGCTTATTTTGGCTTAACGGGCCTTATTGGGCCCGTTAAGGTCCGTTTGGCTTATTAAAGGTCCGTTATAGTTTTTATAAGTCTAAATGTTCACAATAAGTTCGCGTGGGTTGGTTAAGCTTTAAATAAGCTCGGGGAGCTTATTGTGGCTTATTTCGAGCTTATTGGGCTTATGGGCCCAATAGCTTATCCCGAATAGAGTCTTAATGTTTCCTTAGGTATTTTAGCTCATTTCCCATTTGTTTCAACTTAGCTTATTCTGTTTTATTTTCTAGCTTATTTAAAATAAGCCAATAAACTTCTGATTTGGGCCGGTTTGGGCCGGTTGAGGCCCGATAAGGGTTCAAAGGCGTTTTGTTGGGTCCATTGAGGTCCATTAAGTATATTTAAGTCAAATAAGCACTTGGAAGGTCGGTTTGCTTATCTAGCTTATCCGATAAGCTAATAAGCAAACTGTTGGGCCTATTGGGCCCGGTAGAGACCTGGCAAAAGTTTTAGAGGTTCGGGCCCAATTCCTTTGGGTCCAATGACCTTGTTAGGATCCTTGGAAGGTTTATAGGTGGTTTAAGCTCGCGAATAAGCTGTGAGAGCTTATTCGTGGCGTGTAGCTTATTCTTGTGGACCCGGTAGTGGGCTTGAAGGCCCATTAAGGTTTCGTTTGACTCCACGACTTGCCAAAGGGTCCATTAGATTCTTAGTTTCATTTGAAACTTGATAAGCCGTGTATAAGCACACGATTAAGCTATCTAGCTTATTGTGGCTTATGAGCTCACATTGGGCTCGTGTTGGGCTCGCAGGTCCATTGAGGGCCCGAATGGTTTATTTGTATGTTAAATGGTTTCGATAATTCGTTTAGCACAAAACAAGAGGGCCTAGTCCCCTAGGTTGCGTATTCATTCTAATCCAATCCTAACTCGTTTCAATGAAAAGTTTACGTGTATTATTTACATATATCGCACCTAGGGTAATGATTAGGTCGTAGTTCCTATCGTTCCTTCACTATCGTTGTTCATCATGATAGTTTTTTAACGAGCCCTTGCCTCATAAGTAAATTATACGCCACAATGGGCACGCACCTTCTATATAACACGTGGCATAACGATTAACAATTTTCAAAGGAAAAACATTAAGAAACATAACGGTATATTATTACTTTACAAAAGTCCAACTGAGAGACTTATGAGTAGACGTGTAAATCGCTAACCCTTAGCGCGTATACCCCCTTGTGGATGTTTGTAGGTTCGAACAAGGTGAGGAGGGTATTCGTCATGGCTTATGACCCGAATAGGAAAGAGAGAAATGCTTTTAAGTGTGTGAGAGTTTAAAAGGGTTTGTGAAAAGTGTATCAGTGCAGTTCTGTGAATGTGTATTTATAGGCACTAAGCCTTGTTAACCTTCCTAGTCGCATAAACCAAACCAAACCGAGTTAGGGGGGGCGGTTTTGAAGAGTTTTAGTTAAACTCACATGGTTTTTGCTAAACCACATGAGTACAAGTATTAATTAAGTAGTTGAGGTACAAGATTGTGTTAGTTAGGAAATCTTATGGGTTTGTGTGTTTGTGAGGTTTAACCGCGACATCAAGAGGGCAAAAGGAGCAAGAGGTTAATATCCATTGTGTAATAGATCATTAGGGAACCATTAGGACACACATTAATTAGATCATGGGTGTACATGTACTTGTTAGGATTATTAGGGAGATTTGCTAGTAACTAAATCACCAAGGACGATTTTTATACAAGTTTACTTGCCCAATTTCGATTATCAAGTGATATAAACACAAGACTTGATTAAGTTTTGTGTTTAGGCTTTTAAAGTGGGTATTGGTTTGAGTCTAGGTA